>JACEEZ010014327.1:0-23851 GCA_016584305.1 Chionoecetes opilio
CTACTGTAACCTTTTAGGCGGAAAAAAATTAAGGGGTGATATATCTAAAACTGGAGGGAATGGGAAAATAAAAACTGGCCTCCATGGTCAGGCAGGTGGCCGAGAGCAAGTCCGTATGGGAGTGTCTTGGACTGAAGGTAACGGGGCGTGCCGTGGCTCGGAGATACGGAGAGCTTGCCTCTCCAGGCTAGTATACTCCGGAATTTTTTATTTTTATTTAAACAATTGCATCATGTTGCATGGGTAAAATTGGTAAGGAGGTTTGGTGGAGGCATTAGTGGCAGTGGCATTCGGGGGGAAAACCTCCCGGGTCCCCCCCGAGGTCTCTGACTTGCCCAGTTCCCCGGGGGGAAATCCTTAATCGCCCGCCCTTCATGCACTGTAATTAATAAATAAACCATCTGCCTGCTGCGTAGCCTCCGGGGACCTGTCGTGGTACTCAAGGGGGTTTCCTCAAACCCTGCTTCGGGGTCCGCCATGCCCCGGGGTCCCAAGGGGAACCAGGGGAAGCCACAGGGGCAAAGGTGTCTAGAGGGCGTCGTAGCAGGGGTTAGAGTTTCACCTCCGCCCCTAGCTCCGCCGCTAAGGGGTCTCCAATGCCCAGTGGTCCCCGAGGGCCCTAAAGGGAAGTCACAGGGGCAGTAGTGTTGTAGGGACGTCGGGGGCACCGTAGAGTTGCACGTACTGCCCCTGGGGCAAAGCGGAGCGCTCCTTCGTCGCCCCGCGGCGGCCCGGTAATCCCTGTGGCCAGGAGAAAGGCCAACAGGGGCGGGTGTTTGCAGGGACGTCGGACACCGTAGAGTTGCACTTCCCGCCCCGTGGGGGGCTATGCGGGGCGAGCCTCTGTCGCCCCGCCAGCGGCCCGTGGTCCCTGGGGCCCAGGAGGAAGGCCACAGGGGCGAGTGTGTTGCAGGGAAGTCGGGGACACCGTAGAGTTGCACTTACCCGCTCCGGGGGAGCAATGCGGGGCGCCCTTGGTTGCCCGCCGTGCCCCGTCATCTCAGGGGCCCAGGGGAAACACAGGGGCAAAGCCACCGGGCAGGTGCTTGCAGGATGTCGGGGCCTCGTAGAGTTGAGTAGCACATGCCCCGGGGGACAAGCGGAGCGGGGGCGTTGGTTTAGGGCGTGGCGTGGGGTGGGAGCGGCAGAGTGGGTATCAGCACATG
Source organism: Chionoecetes opilio (assembly GCA_016584305.1). Taxonomy (NCBI): domain Eukaryota; kingdom Metazoa; phylum Arthropoda; class Malacostraca; order Decapoda; family Majidae; genus Chionoecetes; species Chionoecetes opilio. Next base: position 1,167 of record JACEEZ010014327.1, read on the forward strand.
CTTGGGCGCGTGTAGGAGACCTGGAAGGAATACACGGCGTAATCGGCTCGTTTGCACTTAGACAATACTAGTCTCGTAGTCACTTATCACCGCGCAGCGCTACGGCGGCACATCTGCCCACAATCAAAGCTAGAAAGATTCTCCTTCTGTCCTCTGTTCAGGGAGAGGTCAGGCGTGTTGTGGGGGGTAAAGGTCAAAGGTTTCTCAGTCCGACAGTTATGGAGTGGAGGTTGTGAGGTCACGGTGAAGGGTGATTTTGATTCCTGGTTGCTTTGGGGGGCAACTCTTTTTGGCTCAGCACTCTTTACCCCTTTTTTCCCATCTCGTTCCTTCTTCCCTCTCCCCTCTCACTCCTCCTCTCTCTCTTCCCCCTTTTTCGTGGGGGGCCTTTTTAGAACAAAGTGCCAGAAATATCACCCCCCTGGTTGATAAGGAACTGTCGTGTGGGCCCGAAAACATTGCCCGCTTCTCTCTTTCCACTCCTTTTATCAAGAGTTTCTCTCTTCCCTCTTTCTCTTCCCCTATTTCCTTTTTTTTTTATTTTTGTCCCCCCTCCTGGGGGAAACCCCCTTTCAAAATTACAACCCAACTCCCCCTTTTTCCCCCCCTTTTTCCTCACCCCCACGTATCCAGGGGCCCTGTTTCTCCCACCTTCCAAATCTACCCCCCTTCCTTCTCCATCCCATGGCAACCCCCACCCACGTTGGGCTTTTGTTTTGGGTCGCTCTTTACGCTATTGTGGGACGTTCATGGGGAAAAACCCCAAGCTGCATATTCGTGGACCCCGAACCTGTCCTTTTTTTTACTCAACTTTTCCCCCTTTTTTCTGATCCCCGCTGGATTTTAAACCCAGCGGCCTTTTAAAGGGGGTTTGGGGGGGTTGTGGAAAAAGTTAACCAAATATTTCTACCTAAAACACTCACTTTTCTCTCTCTCTCTCTCCTTAATCTCCCTTTTCATCTCTCGTCTCGTCCTCTCTCTCTCTCTCTCTCTCTCTCTCTCTCTGTCCTCCCCTCTCTCTCTCTCTCTCCTCTTCTCTCAAAAAAAAACTCTTCTCTTTTCTCTCCTCTCTCTCTCTTCCCCTCTCTTCTCCTCTCTCTCCTCTCCTCTCTCTCCAAACTTTAAAACTCTCTCTCTCCCCGTCTCTCTCTCTCTCTCTCGTCGGTCCTCTCCTTCCTCTTTTCTCTCTCTCTTTTCTCTCTCTCTTCTCATCCTCTCTCTCCTCTCTCTCTCTCTTTTTCTCTCCCCTCTCTCCCTCTCTCTCCTCCCTCGGGTCCTCTCCTTCCCCCCCTCCCTTTTCCCCTTTTTCCTCTCTCTCTCTCTCCTCTCCCCTCTCTCTTCTCTCCTTTTCCCTCTCCTCTCTCCCTCTCTCCTCTCTCTCTCTCTCTCTCTCCTCTCTCTCCTCTCTCTCTCTCTCTCCTTCTGTTTTCCCTCCCACCATCCTTTCTCTTTTTCCTTTCTCTCGCTCTCCCCTCTCTCTCTCTCTCTCTTTTCCCCTCTCTCTCTCTCTCTCTTTTCCCCTCTCTCTCCTCCTCTCTCTCCTCTTCTCTCTCTCCTCCTCTTCCCCCTCTTTCTCTCTCTTCTCTGCTTTCCTTCCCCATCCTGGCTCTTCCCTTTCCCTTTCTCTCTCTCTCTCTCTCTCTCTCTCTCCTCTCTCTCTCTCCTTTTCCTTCTTCTCCATCCCCTCTCTCCTCACTCTCTCCTCTTTTCTCTCCTCTTCCTTCCTTTTTCTTTTCCTCTCTCCCTTTTCTCTCTCTTCTCTCCCTTCCCTTCCTTTCCTCTTTTCCTCTCTCTCTCTCTCTCCTCTCCCTCCCCCCCTCTGTCTCCTTTTCTCTCTCCCCTCTCTCTCTCTCTCTCCTCTCTCTCCTCTCTCTTCATCCCCCCCCCTCCCCCCTCCCTCCCTCCACCTCCTTCTCTTCTTTTCCTCTCTCTCTCTCTCTTCCCCCCTTTTTCTTTTTCTCTCCTTTTCTCTCTCCCCTTTTTCCCCGTCTCTCTCTCTCTCTCCTCTCTCTCTCTCTCTCTCTCCTCTTCCCCTCCTCTTCTTTCTCCCCTCCCCCCCGTCTCTTTTTCTCTCCGCTCTCTCTCTCCGGCTCTCCCCTCTCTCTCTCTCTCTCTCCTCTCTCTCCTCTTTCTCTCTTCTCTCCCCTCTCTCTCTCCTCCCCCATCCCTGTTTTCCCCCTTCTTCCTTTTTTTTTTTTCTTTCTTTCTTTCCCCCCCCCACCAACCTGTCTCTTCTTCCTCTCTCTCTCTCTCTCTCTCCTTCTCTCTCCCTCTCTCTCTCTCTCTCCCCTCTCCCTCTCTCTCCCCTCTCCCTCCCCTCTCCATCTCTCTCTCTCTCCCCCTCTTTCCTTCCTTTTTCCTTTCCCCTCCTCTTCCCTCCTCTTCTTTCTTCTTTCCTTTTCTTTTCCTTTTCCTCCTCTTCCCCTCCCCTTCTTTCTTTTTCGTCTTTCTTTCCCCCTCCCCCTCCTTCTCCCTCTCTTCCCCATCTCTCCTCTCTCTCTTTTCTCTCCTCTCCCCTCCTCCCCCTTCTCTCCTCTCTTCTCTCTCCTCTCTCCTCTCTTCCCCTCTCCTTTTCTCCTCTCTCTCTTTCCCCCTCATTTTTTTTCTTTTTCCTTTTTCCCCCTCTTTCTCTCCCTTTTTTTTTTCTTTTTTCTTTCATTTTTTCTCCAATTCCCCCTTCTCCCTCTTAAACCCTTTCCAAAAAGTAAAATTTCACGATATATTCCCATACGGCTATGTGCGGAGTCTTACCCCTTTAAAAGGGGGCTAAACTAAAAAAGGTTTCATGGGTGGGGATGAAAGTGGATGTTTGGTGTGTTAATTTTAAAAACCCGGGAAATTTCCCTGTAGGTCTTTACGGCCCCCTTGTAGCTTCCCTTAAATTTTCTTGTTTTTCTAATATGTGTGTGTTGCGTGTGTGTGTGTGTGGGCACCTTTACTTGATCCCCTCCAAATTTAAAAGAGGGTCAGATGAGGTGAGGGTGAAGGGATTTGGTCTCCCTCTCCTCTTGTTTTTACTCCCCCCTCCCTTCCTTTTTAAATTTGGGGGGCCCCGTGTTTCCCTCTAAGCAGTCCTGTCCACACCCGCAGCATTCCCCTTCTTTTAAACTGTGTTATTACTGGTTTTCTGGTAATTCCCCTTTTTTTTTGTAAAATCTGCAATACTTTCCCTGTTATTGCTTTAGTCCGGGAAAGTCTTTCAATAATTAACAAAAAATAATTTAAGCAAAAAAAAATTCTACAACCTTGATTCTGATGCAGATATGGTGGGAATGCTTGAAGGGACGGCAAGATGCTTGTGTTCATCCCGTTGCCGCTATCGTTCACGCTGGCTGTTGTTGGCAGGAAGGGGAAAATCCATCCGCAGGCCATTGTGGATGAGGGTTGGCGTCTCCAGGAACAGAGGGCCGTCGATGGATTCGTCGTTACGAAGCAGAGCGGTCACCTTAAATCAAACCAAGACAGGAAGACAAAATGCACGAGCCAGGGCGAGGAGAGACGAGAGATTGTGGTCAATGGATCAAGGCGGACTCCTATGTGACTGGCATGCACATTTTGTATGAAGAGCATTGAACTTCCCGGCAGTACTCAGACAAACGATGAAGCGCCTGAAAGAAGCAATTGGCTTAAGTGCGTGTTGCCAGGCTGTTGTCAAGGATTTTTTAATACAGCGCAAATAAGGAGCCCTTGCAGGCCCGGTTTTGCGCTCGGAGGTATGTAACAAAAGAACAGTGAGTTCTGGGGGAAAAAACAGTGCTATTTAATGACGAAAAAGTGTTTTCAAGTGTAGACGCAAACAAAAGGACACTGTTGGCGACCCGACAACACGAGGGATTAGAACCCTGAAAAAAACATAGTGGAAAAAAAAATATCAGGGAAAGGAAGGACAACTTCTTTCTGGGGTTGGATGTGGGCCCATGGGCCAGGGAGGAAACTAGTCCAATTAACGGGCAAGTTTTGTTTTAAAGGCCCCTGGTCACACTGGCCTTCGCGGGCGCATCGCGAACGTCTCACGGCGAAAAAAATTGTCAGTGCACCGGAACGGATGAACAAGCGCTGTTGGAGCATATGGGTGTGGATCCCATGGACGGATCCAGGCCCGCGCCCACACGGGGCTTAGAAAGAACAATTCACCAGCGGCATACGGTTTTGGATTTCCCAAAAATACGAGGAGTTGCGGAGCCGCGGCGTGACCTCGGGTGCCACACGTGATAAAGGAACGTGGTGTTAAGACGCGTTTAGATTAGACGTGGTTACAGATGTGCTACGGCCCCCGGGTTTAAGGTGCGTGGTTACACGCGAGTACCCCGCCTAACCTTTAGCGGGTTATCGCGGTTTTACTGACGGTCATAGCACGGCTGTACCGTTGTCTGTTCCAGCGTGTACTTTGTTGGGCGTGTTTTGTTTCACGGCATTTTGAGTGTGTAGCGCGGGTTACCTCGGACCTATATATTGGGGTCGATTTGCAAGCATCATCACTGTCCTGTTTCCTGAAGTGGTTTGCGTGAAAAGGACCGTTTATTGACCTCGTCTGATGCTGATGTGCAAACAGCATATGAACCAGGCGGTTACATGCCCATCAGTACAATCGTTGATAGAAGAAGAAGAAGGACGGCTGAGGGAGGAGGGCGGCCCGGGAGGCATATGGAGTGCGTAAAACGGATTAGCAGGAGACTCTGAGATTGGCCTGTATTATGATTGCTCATGGTGGAGCTCCGTTAATGAAGATCCATAGGGCCTTCCAAGAAATTTTCATGAGAGAATGGCCACCAGACATGTTGATGAAGTTCGTGGATGAGAAGAGGATGAGACCGCCCCTACAAGGGATAAGACACCCACTGGCGAGCGAGAACCCCTTGATCGTTAGGCCTGAAGGTTGGCCCTCACACTGAGGCAACGTGCTTTGGCAGCCAAGTACCGTGACAGCAGAGTATGGCTGGAGGGTTGGCCGCACAACACACGTCAGTTATATAGTGGTGGCGTGAGGTGGGTATGGCCATCGTCGACGAGTACAAGTGAGGAGCTGCTCAAGCCACCACAGAAACGATGAAAGAGTGGCGTCTCTCAGAGCACCGATAATATAATTGGCATATGAAGAAGTGGAACTTTCCAAATGTCATTGGTCTGCAAATAGACGGCAAGCCACGTTGCCTGTAAAGCTCTCTGCCAACACTGGTTCCGACTACTTACAACTACAAGGGATTCTTCAGTATCATCCTCTGGCCGGGTCCGTACATTGGACTACAAAAAGTTCATGTGGATCGGACGTCCAGCGGGCACAGGGTTTCAACGTCTGATGCCCACCTTCCTTACAATGCAGTGTTTTGAGAGGAGGCTTCTCGAAGAAGAACGACATTGTTGGATTCCCACAGCTGGATCCTACACAGGTGACCAGAGGATTAGGTCCCTTATTTCTGGTGGGAGATTAATGCTTTCGCACTCCGGATCCTACAATGATGTGAAGCCAGTAAGTAATCAAGGAGGATGACAGGAAGCAGAGGATCTAAACTATAGACTATCGCGAGCCAGAAGGGTGGTGGGGACATTGAGTTTGGCATACTAGCGACATCGGCTTCAAGTTATCCTGCGGACCATGTTGCATGAAGGGGACACTGTGGAGGTTCCTGGTGTCAAGACATGTGCTTAACCTCCAAACCTTATCGAGTCACGTACCGGTGATGCAGAACCGACTGGTGGATGTGATAGCGAACAAATGGAGTGGTGGTGCCTGGTGCCTATGGCGTTGCCTGGCAAGGAAACCTTGGGATCACGAAACCCGACCGATACCAAGGGAACAAACAGAGGACTTCAAGATAGACAAGGGCTCAGAGGAACCTCCTCAGGAATGGTTGCAAAACTCAACGCGGAAGGTTTCCAGCGGCAGGTATGACATGCTCCTAACTTTTTACCCCCCCCCAGCGAGGGCCAAAATAATAGCAGTGTAATATGTGTTTGTGGCATATAAATATTTAATAGTCGCCTCACTTGTTGTTTACTTTTAGTCTAATTTTTCTCTCAGGTCTTTATTATATAATATTTATTGTTTAGGTATTATTTCATATTATTGTGAGTATTTAACCCTGGAGAGGTACCGCTAGGACAGATAGTGTTCCTCGCGTGTGTTGCACAAAAAATCATTTTTTTTTTTTTTTTTTTTTGGCTAAACAAGGTTTTATTTTATTGTTTTAATCATCATTAAACATAAAAACAAGATAAGTGCAATATTCATTACCTTCTAGGTAAAAATAAAAATTTTCTAGCGGTACCGTTCCGGGGTTATTTTTTTCCCTTTAAAAAGGTTATTTATTTGTTTAATTTCAGGCATTAAAACCATAATTAAAATATTAATTCAGTCTTCATTATCCCTCTAGGAAAATATAAACAGTTTTTTGTTAAGCGGTACCGTTCAGGGTTACTATTAAGATTTTTTTTTATTATATTATTACTATAGAAGAAAACCAGAAAAAGACAGTAAAGTTAAGGGAATGGAAACCAGGCATATGGAAATATTTTACAATTATTTATTTTTTTTGCAAAAAAAAAATAAATAAGACGTGTATTGCAACAAAATAACAAGAACTAATAAAAAAACAAAAAAAGACATTAATATACATAAAAAAAAAATACAAAAAAAATACATATTAAATTATACATTCAATACTAACAGGTCATCACAGGTCATCTTTAGTCTTGGAGGGTCTATGGGATACGTTCAAGTCATCGCAATTGCTGGAGCCCAGAAACCTTTCCGACCTGATTCCGCCGAGTCCCTAGAACCGGACAGGGTCGTGAGTGGATGCCTGCAGGAGGGACGGACCGGTCTGCTGGGGATGCTGACCACAACCCCATTTACTGCCAGTTGGGACTCGGCAACCTGCATTCGGGAAAATACTGCTGGCTGTAGGTGGGGTTTGGTTGTTATGGCGGACTGTTGCGGAGGTAGAGGGCCTGCGGGGTTTGTGGTCGTGTGTGCTGTTGAGGGGCCCGGTCCAGCCCCCGATAGGTAGAGGACCCCGTGGTGTCCGTCGATGCATCCCCGATTGCACAATGCGGACTATTTGGTGTGCATCACCTGGTACTCATCCTCAGGTGCAGCACGCAGGGTGTCGGACACAAACCTTATAAGGCCTCCTACGTGGACTGTGGAGACTGAGACTCTCCTCCAGCAGCCCCTCCAGCAGTAGTGCTTGCTAGTTGTGTCCTGGTTGGGCCTTTCATGGTGGATTCGGATGAGTCCAAAATCCCATCACTCGTCTTGCCTCTCAGTGGCTGGAGTCTTCTCTACGGCGGGTTGAGGCCTGCTGGCTCCGCCGTGATGCCCTCCATGTCCTCCAGGGATGTTGCTTCCCCGGAGTCATGTGGGTTACGTAGCATGGAGGAGGTTCTGGGGTAGGAGCTGGGTTCACGGGGGGCAGAGTTCACAAGGGTGTCTCGGGACCATCAGTGGGCATGGAACCTGGAAACTAGATTAAAAAACAATTACAGATTAAACATTTGATAATATAATGGCAATAGACAATTACATTCTTTTATATATTTATGGGAATTAAGAAAGTAAAAACTTACTAAAAGAAATCTAAAACAATAAGTGTTAAACGAAATATATAAATAAGTTAAAAACGTAAAGGAAGTAACACAGTAAACTAATCTTAAATTAAAGAATTTATGTAAATGTAACAGCATTGTATTTCTATTAAACCTTTGTAAAGCAAAAATTTGGCATTAATTATTATCCTCCTGCTTGTGGAAAAGTCTTCCAATTTTTGTACAAATATTTGAGATTTCTATCAAGTTGTGGATAATAATGAGATTTGTTTGTACTTATTTTGTAGAAGGCGATGTTTTCAACCCACTTGTCCCTCTCCGTCAACATCTTGGTTGCTGGCCACTGGTCCTTCTTTGTACAGCTTAAAAAATACCCGTCATGTGGACGTTGTTCCACCAGTTCTGGAGGGGGTGTTTAAGGCGGTGGTGAATGGCTGATCCCCAGTCCTTGGACTTACATCTCCCACGAAGCTTCTTCCTTGGTCGTCATTTGGTTACTGTCGAGCCACAGGTAGGTGTTGACTGGAAGCCACTCCACAGATCCGATCAGTTGTGTTCGGGGAGACATCCAGCCTGGCTTCGGAGCAGATCAAGCCTTCTTCTTCCCCTTGCCATTCGTATTGGGCGCAGGGTTGCTGCTGCTGATCCTCCTCTCGCTCCTAATGTGGCGGGGGAATGAGAGGCATCAGGGCATCACCAGAGCTCTCCTTCCTCATCTGCTTGTGAGGGGCAGCTGTGGCAGATGTGGCATCACCTTTCAAAAGATGTGTCACTCCTTCCTGATGAAGGCAGAAGGTGGACTGGCCTACCCACCTCTGAAGTAAGCATCTGAAGTAGTAGCTTGCTGGATGCAAACCCGGCAGGGAACCTGGTGGCTCTTGCCCTTGTGGCTGGTATGTCCTAGGGCGGGAACTTCCTTGGGTAGCCATCTTGTCAAAGTCTGGGAGGTCTTGAGTGGTGTGTATGATGTGTGGTTGTCTGGAGCGAGTATGGTTCTACCGCTGCCCTGGCTCATTATATACCCGTGGGGGTGGGCCGCCGTGGTAACCCACGAGCACTACCCAGTGATTGCCCGCGAAACGGCCCCAGTCCATTCGACACCGTGGACCAGCCGCGATGTGGTACACGTGATCACCCGTGGTTCAGGCGTGATGCAGCCAGCGGTACCCCCCAATGCCTGTGACCCGTGGAGCTTTTTCCCGCGCTTAACGCGCTCCAGCCGCGCTTCACCAGGGGACAGGACGCGGAACAGCCGCCAGAGTCTGTCCGCGGGCTTACCACGGGTACCCACGTGTGTAAGCCAATTTTTCCACCCAAGGGAAAAACAGCGGGTGTAAAACATTTTTGTGGGAATTTACTCGCGCTGCAAGACGCAAAGTGCCTGGGTGACCGGGACCCTTTAACAGCGAAACAATATATAGAAATATTAGAAGAGGTTCTTTTGCCATCCGTGAGGACGATGGTTCCTGACCCATGCACATCACACTAGTGCATGATAATTCATCTATACACACCGCAGGATGGTGACGAATGGCTGAATCGCCACCCAGAAATCGTTGTGGTCAATTGGCCCCCCAAAGGGATGCGACTTAAATCCCATCGAACACCTGTGGGCGGCCATGGTCCGGGACTCGCACGTGGGGAGGGGGAAAAGACGGCCCCGGCTGCAGCCGTGGAACATACAGCCAAAAACGAGTGTGGGACACTTTAGGCGGAATCAAGAACTTTGTAAAAAATTTGGTGGATTCACTACCAATCGGCTTAATGAAGTGATCGACAAACAGGGGGGATGGACACATTATTAAAGCAACAACCAAACACACACACAACACACACACAACACACCCCCACCCCACACACCACCCCCACCACACCACACACAAAACACACACACACCCCACACACACACACACACCCCACACACACCCCCCCCCCACACCACACACACACAAAACACAACACACACACACACACACAAAACACACACACACACACACACACCACACCACACACACACACCAACACACACACCACAAAACACACACACACACACACACACACACCACACACACCACACACACACACACACCACACACACACACCACACCCCACACACACCACACACACACACCACCCACACACACACACACACACACACACACACACACACACACACAACACACCCCCACACACACCACACACACACCCCACACACACACACACAACACCACACACACACACACACACACACACACCACACACACAAAACCCACACACACACACACACACACACACAACACACACACACCCCACACACACACACCACACACACACACACACACACACACACACACACACACACAAAACACACACCACACACACACACACACACAAAACACACACACACACACACACACAAAACACACCCCACACACACACACACACAAAACACACCACACACACACACACACAAAACACACACCACACACCCCACACACACACACACACCCCACACAACCACACACACCCACCACACACACACACACACACCCCACACACACACACACACACCACACCCCAAAACACCCCACACACACACACACACACACACACACACACACACACACACACACACACACACACACACACACACACACACACACACCACACACACACACACCACACACACACACACACACACCCACCCCCACACACACACCACACACACCACACCCCACACACACACACACACCACCACACACACACACACACACACACACACAAAACACAACACACCACACACACACCCCACCCCCACACACACACACACACACACAAAACACACACACACACCACACACACACCACACACACACACACACACACACACACACACACACACACACACACACACACACACACACACACACTTCCGCAACTTGCGGAATGGTAAATTCGGTTGGGAATTGCGCAATTACGGATGCCTGAAAAAAATGCGCAATTACGGATGCCTGAAAAATTGCAGAATTGCGAATTGCGGATCGCCAAAATTTTGAAACGCAATCGCAATGACTTGCGGAATGGGTAATTCGGTTGCGGAATTGTGCAATTACGGATGCCTGAAAAAATGCGGAATTGCGGGTTTGCGGACCGCCAAAATTTTGAAACGCAATCGCAATAATTTTTGACGGTCCCACCTTCAAAGTGGGAAGTGCCCGCATGAACATAAGTTCCCATCAAATATGTGGAGACGACAGTGCCAACTGCCAAGTGTAGCACAGTCACTCAGTCAGTGGCCATTGGCCAGTGCGTGCTGGGACTTGGATTGAGAGCGTGTTTCGCTGGCCGTGTTTTGTGATTAGTTGCCAACCTCCACATGCTGAACCAGAAAATGTGGGAGGAGGGGGAGGGGGAGGAAGAGGAAGATTAGTAGATTACTTAGATTAGTGATTACTAGCCAGTAAAACTGTAAAGTCACTGAAGTGTAGAAGTAAGAAAAACACTAAAAGAGACAAAGACTTAATTGTGAAGGACAAGTAACAAGTATAGACAGAAACAGAATAGGATACAGAAGTATTAAACACTAATAAAGAGTCTACAAACATTTGTTGTTTTTAAATTTTAGGTGTTTAAGAGTCTAGTGATGTTTAAGAGTCTTAGAGACATTTTTTGTTTTAATTGTAGGTGTTTTTTTTTTAATTTTAGGTGTCAAAATTAGTTTGCGGAATTGCGATGCGAAAAGGCCTATCTGAAAAAAATTGGGGGAATTGCGATTGCGGACTGGTGCAGGTCGGAATGCGGAATTGCGATTGCGGGGAAATTTTAAAAAAAAAAATTGCGATGCCCACCTCTGACCACACACACTCGCACACACACACAAAAACCGTGACTATTCTAAGATCCTTTTCATTGACTGTTTGATTGCTATTCTGTGTTTTCTTTATATATTGTTTCCTGACAATTTTTTTTTTTTTTGCCCAGAGAGAGAGAGAGAGAGAGAGAGAGAAAGAATGAAAAACATAAATGATAATACATGAACCTATTTACCAAAATAAAAAAGAAACCCGACGAATCTTGACAGATGAAACGCTTTTGTTTGATATGGTATTTTTCATACTTGCTACACACACACACACACACACACCACACACACTCACACACACTCACCCCACACTCACACATTCTCTAACCCATCCTATTGGTGGACATGGAAGTGACCTCATTGATTTAAATTTTAACCTGTAGTGGTGGGGGGGAATGAATCTCATCCATACTTTCGTAAGTGGGGAAAGGGAAGGGGGGGGAGTAAACAAGAGAGAGGGGATCAAACTACCTAAACCCTCACCTCATTGACCCCCCCCTTTTAATGGGGGGATCAAGAAGGGACACCCACCACACACACACACACACACACACACACACACAACAAATTGTTCGAAAAAAAAATTTTTCGTGAATTTTATCGAATTACAGAAAAATTAACAACTGGGGCAAAGGAGCTGAAAAAAATAATTTTACTATAAGGATCAACAAAAGCATCTAAAGGTAATCCAAGTCACATTTGGAAAGGGTAAATTTAAATAAAATTCTTGGTAAAAATTCCTCTGTTTAAAAAGGACTATTCAATAGAGCTAAAACCTTGTTTTAATGTCCCTGCAACTAATTTTAACGCCCATTTTCTTAATTTTTGGGGAAACCCTCAAACAACACCCCCTTTAAAATAACAATTCACAGGGATCAATATTTACGCAATCCCCCTGTTTTTTAAATAAAACCTTACCCCTTTGTAAAACCCAAAACGGAAATGGGAGAGCTTCCAAAAAGGCCCTTAAGTCTGATGCGGCAGGATATGATGATATTTCACCCAAATTTACTAAACCAAACCGCCTCTTTCTTTCTACCCCTTTTAAACCCACACATAATTAACCTCCCCTTTTATGCCCGGGTATTTTTCCCAAGTGAGCAAAAAAAAGGAAAAGGTTTAATTCCGCTTGCCAAATCAGGTAGTAAGCTGATAAATAATTACAGACCCATTTCGATTTTTCCAGCCTTTAGCAAATTGTTTAAAAAGGGCACTCCCCAAATGCCTTTTTAACTACCTTGAGAAAACCGCCTACTAAAGATTGTCAACAGGTTTTAAAGTTTAAACCACTTACAAGTCAGAATCTTAAAATTTTTGTTAATGGTTATAAAATCCCTTGGGAAAGGGAAATTTCTATGGGCGGGAAATTTTTTTTAATCTACCCAAAAACCCTTTGTTTCCCTTAGATCAAAAACTATTTTTGATAAACTTGAACTATAGGGAAAAAGGGGGCATTACTCCCCGGGGTTTTTTGAAGAGTTTACATCATAACAGGTCACAAAGTGTATATTGAAATTTTCCATGTATTTCGTTTTCAAATTTTATAACTAAAGGGTACCCCCCAAGGGATCTATTCTAGGGCCTCTACTTTTTCTCATAATATTAATGATATACCCTTTTAGCAAAAATTTTAAATGTACTATTTATGCTGATGACACTAGTCCTTATTAGCCGATAAAAATATTAAATTTTTTTAACATAAAAATTTAAATCTTGAATTAAATCTAATAAATCAATGGCAGAGTCCAATAAATTGCACCTCAATATTCCCAAAAACCCAAAATTACATATTTTTCCCAAAATAGAAAATTAAGAATATTTGCCTCCATTGCCCATTAAAAGGTCAATAAATTCAAGGGGGTTGCCTCATAAAAATTCTGGGAATTAAAAATTCCCCCCCCCCCCCGGAATTTAAAACTGGAGTTTTTCACTTTAATAAATTTTGTTTTAAAATTTTATTTTAAAAATATGGGGTTTAAATTGTATAGGGTCCGCCATAACTTAAAACTGAATCTATTTTAATATATATTTTTACTTTGGTTTACCCTCACTTGTTTTAAATTGGGGTTTTCCATATGGGGTTTACATGGCCTTTTTCCCCTAAAAAAATTGATAAAGCCCAAAATAAATCATTTAATGCCTTCTTTTTTTATTTGGGAAAAATTTGGGTTCCAAAAAATCATATATATCCTCAGCTCAATATATTAAAATTTCAAATTAAAAGAAAAAAATTCATAATGTTTTGTTTTTATAAAAACATTAAAATTACCCAGGAAATAAGGTTTTCGGGGGTTTCTCCCGGGAAAAATTTATAAATTAGGGGGAATATTTTTAAAGTGGTCCACATTTTTGTACGTCCCTTAAATAAAAATGTGTTTTTGTGAAGGTCCTCAGATATGGAAATTTTCTCCTATTGCCCTAAAAAGTCTGATGGGGGCTGGAAAATTTTAAACTACAATTTGGGAAAAAAAATAAAGATTATTATTAAATATCAAAATAAATTTAAAACTTTTGTTTTAAACGGGGTCGATTTTTTGTATTTTGCTTAAGGGAAAAGTTTTTTTTAAAATATTTTTTTTTTGGGGGGGTTATTCATTGTATGTTTTTTTCATTAAATGCCTGTCTACTGGAAAAAAACCAATTAGTTTTCTTTTGGGCTTCTAAAGAGCTTTTGCTTTGGGCAACCGTGCCCCTCATTACGTTTTTGTTTTTAATATTCCAAATTTTATTTTGGGTGCTTTTGTAATGGGGAAAAAATTTACTTACTTACTTACTTACACACCCCACACCCCACACACACCCCACACACACCACACACACACACCCCACACACCACACACAACACACCCCACACACACACACAACCCACAACACACACAAACCCACACATCATTAGAAACAAGGGAAAATTTAAAGGGAAACTACAGGAGGGGGGAGACCCACACGTTGGGAGTTTTCCCGTTTACCTAACATACCAAAAATCCACCTTTCATCCCCATTCCCTGAGCCCATTTTGTTTTTTTGCTCCCCTTTTTTGGTGTAAAGGGCTCCGCAATAGCCAGATGGGGGTATATTATCGTTAATATTTTTTTTTTGGGAAGGGTTAAAAGGGGGAAGGGGAATTTTAGGAGGGGGGGAGGAGGAGAGGAAAAAGAAAGAAGAAGAAAAGAAAAAAAGAAAAAGGAAGGGAAAAAAAGAAGAATTGGGGAAAGGGAAAAAAGAGAGATTAAAGGTGGGGGAGGAGGGAAAAAAAAGAATAAAAAGAGAAGAGAGAAGAGGGGAAGGGGAAAAAAAGAAAAGAAGGGCAGAGGACGAATTTTTACCGTCATGGCAAAAGTCGTGGTTATCGTAGCTCTAAACGTGACGACAAAAAAGACCCTTTAATTTTTCCCTTCGTGGATTTTCTTACAGTTTCCCCTGACTCCCTCGTGACCCTTTTTACGCCGTCATGACACATACTTTCAGGCAGCGTGACATTGTTGTGAGGCTATCCCTGGGCAAAAATTTCACGATAGCGTCAATAATAATCCCAAATTGGGGGCGCTTTTCGTGGTTCGTTATGGAATGGGGGAAAGGGGCTTAATTACGGACGGGGACTCTATTATTTGGAAAAGTGAAAAAGATTAACAAAGTCTGAAAGAGTTTCTTGTTTTTGGGGGGGAAAACCGAAAGTTTTTTTTGTCAAAATAAGGTGATAAATAGTATTTGAGAAAAGGGAAAAAAAATTTTTTTTGCTGAAAACCTGATGAAAAGAAAAGTTTAGAGCGAGAGGAATGTTTAATGTTGAATAGGAGGTTTAAAAAATTTTTGAAGTGTACCTTGGTTTCCCATACCAAGGGGTTTTTGGGGACTGGAAGGGAAAAAGGGGGAGAGACCCTACGAGAGGGAAAAAAATGAGGATCCTTTGGGTCCATGAGGAGAGATGGGGCAGTAAAAAATAATAAAGAAGCAAAAAGGCACTCTGGGAAGATGATATATATAATATATATATATATATAAAATATATTATATATATTTTTTATATTAAAAATATAATATATAATAAAATATTTTTATATATTAATTTTATTAAAAATATTATATTATATATATATAATATATATAAAATAGAAAAATATATAAAATTTTATATATATATATATATTTTTTTTAAAAATTTTTTAAAAAAAAAAAAATTTTTAATAAAAAAAATTTTTTAAAAATTTTTTTTAAAATTTTTAAAATTTTAAAAATTTTTTTAAAATTTTTAAAAAAATTTTTTTTTTAAAAAAAAAATTTTTTTATTTTAATTTTAAAATTTTAATTTTAAAAATTTAAAAATTTTTAAATTTTTTTAAAATTTAATTTTTAAAAAATTTAAAAATTTATTTTTTTTTTTTTTTTTTTTAAAAAAAAAAAATTTTATTTTTTAAATTTTTTTAAATTTTTTTTTAAAAAAAATTTTTTTTAAAAAAAAATTTTTAAAATTTTTAAAATTTAAAATTTTAATTTTTAAATAAAAAAAAAATTTAAAATTAAAAAAAATTTTTAAAAAAATTTTTTTTTAAAAAAAAAAAAATTTTTTAAAAAAAATATTTTTAAAAATTTAATTTTAAAAAAATTATTTTTAAAATTTTTTAATTTAAAAATTTATAAAAAATTTTTTTTAAAAAAAAATTTTTTTTTTAAAATTTTTTTTTTTAAAAAGATATTTTAAATAAAAATTAAAATTTAAAAAAAAAATATAAAAAAATATATATATATTAAAAAAATATATATAATATATTAAAATATATATATATATTTTTTTTTTTTTAAAAAAAAAAATATATATAATATAATATAATATAAATAAAATATATATATATATAAATTTTATATATAATTTTATATCAAAATATATATTATATATATATAAAAATATATATAATATATAATATAATATTATATATAAAATATAATATATAATAAAATTTTAAGTTTTTATATATAAATAAATATAATATATATATATTTAATATATAATATAATTTTTAATTTATAATATATAATAATATTTTTATTTTAATATATATATATATTTTATATAATATAATTTTAATTTATAAATATTTTAATATATAAATATTATTATATATATATATATTATATATATATTTTGCAAGATTGCAAGTGAAATCTGGAGGGGGAAAAATATTAAAAAAGGTGTTTCAAAACTTTCATCTTTGTCACTAATTTTTAGGTGCATAAGGTTTGGGTTTTTTCATATCTCAACACATTTAATTTTAAATGGGAAAAAAATTTTCTTAAAGGTATTTTATTTTTACTAAAGGGTGTGATGACTCGATCGTATAGAAAAAGAACATAATTTACGAACGTCTTCCTGGACAACTCGACTAAAGGGTTCGGGGGAAGCCGGGTTTTTGGCGGGCTCGGCCCGGGAAAACACGAGGGGGCCCATGAGGACCCCGAGGGGGACCCGGCGACCAGGGAAAAGGGGGGGAAAATTGCGGTGCCCGGGGGGGTTTTGGAGACTCGCCGGGCCCCCAAAAATTCCCCCTCGGGGTTCAGGCGAGCCAAGGGTAGAGGAATTTCCCTGTGGTTAGAGGCGCCTGTGGAGGTGAAAGATGGACGTTCCGCTGGGGTGTGGTGGCGGTGTGAGGAAAGGCGAGTGACTTTTCCCGTGGCACGTGGGGCGCCGGAGGGGCGGCCCACAGTGGGGGCGTCCCTTTGGGGTGGCCTGTTTTTGTCGCGGTGGGTCGAGCGGGCTGTGGCGAGACAGTCGCTGAGAAGGGATCTAGTGGCCAGTGGAGTGGAGAGCCCGACTCCGGGCCCCACGTGGGAAAGGCACGGGGGATTTTCCGGAGGGGGAATTTTCCCCGGGTGGGGGGTGGCCCCCGGACGAGGGGGCCCACAGTGGATAGTCGCAAGGTTGTGCCTCAAAGGAGGTTAAAAGGCCCGCAAGGTTTTGCCCTCGGGGAGGTATAGTCCAAGGTTGTCCCTGCGAAAAAGGTATATTCGCAAGGGGGTGCCTGCGAGGAGGAAATAGTCGAAAGGGTTGAGCCTGCGAGGAGGTAAGGCTGGGGGTGGTAGTATTGGGGCCCGGGGGGCTTGTGGGGCCCCCTGTGAAATTGTAGCGCCGGACGAGGCGGCCACTGTAGTGTTTTGTGAGAGTACTGGAGCTGTGTGGTGGTTATATAGGGGCCCCTCCCTACGACGGCCGAGGAAGAGGTGGGGGGATTGGGGACGTTGTTGGAGTGTCCCAGGAGTTGTAGATTTTTAGGATTTACCTTTTGGGTTGTTTCTGTGTGTTACTTCAAAATAACACCGGAAAGGACCCCCCGTGTTTTTTCCCAAAACCCCTTCCCCCCCCAGTGTTGAACAGCCAAAAGAAGGGGAACACAGCCTGGTAAGTTCCTCAATTTTAGCCAACAGCCTTTTTTTAACGCGCTACGCGTTCCCCCCCCCTTTTTGGGGCCCTTTTAAACCCTTGCCTTGGGTTCCCTGGGATCGGGCCAAGAGGCAACCCGGAGCAGGGGGTTGGGTCCCAGGAGGGGGCCTTAAAACTGAGGACGCAAATGGGAAAGGGGGGCGTTCGCCCTTTCAATAAGAAAAAAGTTAAGGGTACAAGAGGCCATGAGACCCTTAAAAAGTGGTAGGTTTCCGTTACTTTAATATACCCACCCTACATTTCCCCATTTCATTTCCCCATACCCCTGAAATTAATATCTTGCCTTTTCTTTTTAAAAACCCCCACTAAACTACCTGACTAGGTAGTTGACCGAAATGTGGGCCTTAAAGCCCTTATTTTATTTGTTGTTTTTTGTCAGTCATATCACTGTTATTAAATTCTAAAATTAAAAGTAAGTTTCTTTGATTTCCCCATGAAATCCCAAAAGGTGTAGGTTGCCAAAGGGTGAAACCCATCCCGGTATTTTAATTATAATTTTCTAGTATAGCTTTTTCCCCGGCTTTTTCTTTTTTCCCCACCTTGTTTTTTTCCAAAAAAAAATTTTTATGTTAAGGGGGGGAAGGGGGAAAAATCGATATTATTATTTTAAAAATGTGTATCCAAAAGGATCCGCCCGCAAATTTTTTCCCCCGGAAAGGTAAAATAAAAATGCTTCCACTATCATTACAAAATTTGGGTATCTACAAAGGGTTAAAAGGGGCCTTTTGGGGGCCCTATTAAAAAGGCCTGAAACCCAAAAGGAGGAGGGCGGGTAATGGACCTGTTTAAATTTTGCCCCCGGTACTTAGGCGGGCCCAAAATCTTTCCTTTAAATGAGAGCTTAGCGTCACCCAACTAAATTTTTGGGTTTTTCCAATAAACAAAAAATTTAATTGGGGTTTTTAAGGGAAAAATGCATAAAAATTGGGAAAATGGGGATTTTGGATTTGCACTTCAAAAATACCTGTTTTTTTGTTTTCTATGGGTTTTTTTAAGGGGGGATAAATTTTCCCCAGAGCCTAGTGATCTTTTTCCGGCCCGCAGATTTTGTGTTTTGGCCGAAGCCAAACCCCGGGCCCGGGAGGGGGGGCACAAACCCCCGGCTAACACCCCGGACCATTCCCAAAGGGGTGGGGGGGGACAGGGGGTTTCCGGGTTTTTAAAAAAGACCACCCCCATCTTTCCCTTCGCTTTCCGGGCCCCCGGGGATCGAATCCGGGACGTCTCGGGGTTTTTAGCCCAGGGTTTTCATCCAAATACAAATACGAAATAGTTTTTTGTCCGAGTTTTTTGGGGACTCATACGAAATTGGGGGTTTGGGGTTTATCTCTGAACAAGTTTATCTACCGTAGTAGCGCTTATTTGAAAGGGGCCCAATAAAAAGTGTTTTGTTAAAGAGCATTAGAAAATTGTTTACCGGGCTAATAGAGCTCCTGTAGTAACTGGGGGGTTTATAGGCAATGTTTTTTTTATATGACATCAAAAAGGGCCTTTTTCACCACAAGACATAATTTTGGGCAGGCTGTAGCATCTATATCATGTCATTTTTCCCGCTCTAACACAATATAAATGCGCTTCTTTCTTTTATTTATTATCC
Organism: Chionoecetes opilio; assembly: GCA_016584305.1. Lineage (NCBI taxonomy): Eukaryota > Metazoa > Arthropoda > Malacostraca > Decapoda > Majidae > Chionoecetes > Chionoecetes opilio. Next base: position 20,600 of record JACEEZ010014327.1, read on the forward strand.
AGGAAAGGGGAGGAACGGGAACAATCTATTTCAAAACCAATAGTTGTCACAGGGATGCACTAATTCTACGGAAAAGCAAGCAAAAATCACAAACATTTTAAAAAGTTTACAGGGCATTTTTCCACACATTTTGAAGGTCTCATGGAGGAAAGAGAGATTTTTTCAACATTAAAGTGAGTTAGGGTTAAAAATCAAAACAGTCTCCCTTTAAGATGTACCAAAATCTATCCACTGCCATCTGCGAGGAACCGGAAGAACCTCTCGTGCTGTTCCAAGCCCCGGCCAAACCCCCACACTTTACTGCAAAACCCACCTTTTTAAAAAACCCCCCTTTCCCGTGCAATAAGTGAAGCGCATCCCTTGAAAACCAAAATTTAAAACAATACCTGAAACCAAACACAGAGGGGATAGAAGTAAGGTAAAAGAATAGGGGGTATGGTGAAGAGTTTTGGCCGTGGTGGGGAGGCGAGGGGGGCCTAAAAGCGCGCCTATGTGTCAGAGGAGGCCCCGTGGAGGGAGGTCGTGTGGTGCTGGGAGGGGGATCGTGAAAAAACTGTTCATTTCGTATACTCTGTTTCGTTCTGGTGCTGGCGGCGAAATTTAGTCTTCCTCTAAAGGGAAGTCGTCAGGGCAGTGGGGGTTGACAGTACAGGAAGGAGAAATGGTGGGGGACATTTTCGGGAAACAGCCGGCCAAAAAGGGGGGCCCCTTTCGGTCGGTGGAGGGGTGCCGGGAGGTGGAGGAGCAAGATGAGATTTTTCCTTTTACCCACCACCCCTCATTTTTAATCCCCCGTCATTAAATATCCCCTGTTGTTTAAGTTGTTTGTTTAACTACAACGGGGGAGGGGACATAGGTATGGTTTAAGGGGCTGTGCGAGTGTGTGGTGTCGAGTTCCGGCATGCCTGCTGCTGTTGGGGGAATTTTTTGAGCCGGGGCTGAGGTGAGGTGTGAGGTGTTCCGGGGGAAGGTGTTTTTTTGTGTGTGAGATGTTTTAAAGGTTTGGTGTAGGTGTGCAAGGTTGTTATGCCCGGAGGCTAGGGGTGGAAGAAAGGTCCTTTTCTTGGAGATGTGAGCGCCCGTGTATTTACCGTGACGCCATATATGGGGGTTTTTGCGGCCTGGTGGGCAAGGGGGGGGGTTTTGCGGTTTTACAGGTGGAAGGGGGGATCGAACCCTCCCTCCCACTTCATACCGGAAGGACGGGTTGGAAAAAACCTGGGGATATAAAAAAAATATAAATTTTTGTGTGGAATCTTTACTTTTACAGAATTGAGTAAAAGCTGTAGTGTTCAGTTTTGTTTCCTTTTAGTAGCATTTTTTATTTTTTTTTTTGTCTGATGCCCCCGGGGAAAATAAAAAAAAATAATAATTATTATTTTTTGTTATATTTTTTTTATTTTTTTTATACTCTTACACTCACGTTTACGGGTGTGTGCGTGTGTGTGTCAGTACACCGCTACAGTTGCAAAAATACCCCAACCTCTCCCACTACAGTTACTAAACACTACTACTACGTTTGCCGTTTGGGCTTTTGCCGGTGGGGTGGTGCTGATGGTGGAGGGTCCATTGCCGGCATCGTACCAAGGCCGGTGTTTTGGGGGGGTCCCCTTTTAGCGTTGGTATTGATACACCAAAACCGTGGGGTCCGGGGTTTCGCCCCGAGGGTATCTATTCGGGTGCCTAGAAAAAAGGGTTACAGGTTGCGAATTTTCTTTTCTTTTTCTGGTGGGTGTAGGTGGGAAAAAGGGTTTTCGCGCGAGTGTTGGGGTGGGATTACCCGGGCTCACGATGATTTATGGGTTAGCACGAATTAGCCTGGGTTAGCTGGCCGCCCAGTCTTTTCTTAGCACTGGTTGCTGCGCCTATGTCTTTTTCCTTTGCACTGGGTGCGACCGCCCCCCTTTTTCCTTAGAGGGTTGGCTGGCCCCCCAAGGTCTTCCCGGGGAAAAAATCCTTTGGGCCCGGTGACCTAAAAATCCTTCATTAGCGAGACATTTTTTTATTTTATTCAAACAGTTTTAAAACAGTTACACAAAATTACAGATGGGTAAAAGAGAGATGAATGAAGGATAAAAGGGTTTAAGATCAGCTAAAAAGACTGCTATCAGGAAACGATGGACCTTTTTCCCCTTTTTTTTAACCCCCGGGTATGAGGCCCGAACGTAATTTCCATTGTAATTTTTACCCCATTAATGATTTTTTAAGAAAAAAAAGCAATGTTTTTTTAGGGTTTTACCGTTTTAAAATCCTTGCCACTAAATAATTCGGTTTTTAGTCATTTTCGAATTTTTTGGCTCGAAACATCAATTTCTTTTAGCAAAGGAAAGATCTGGACAAGAAGTGGTTAACGTCAGATTTCCCCTAAAAGCAATTTTTTTAATTTTTTTTAAAAATTTTAAAATTTTTTTTATATATACTTTGTGCCCCATAGCGCCGTAGGCAGTGGGGACCCAGGGCTCGGAGGGGGCTCTGGAGGTTCACTTTAGGGCTTGATGGTGGGTCCTCGCCCCCTGGTGGCGCGGCAGGATTCTTATAGTAGCCGTGAGGCCATGCCCCCCCTGGTTCCCCCCCGATTCACTCGCAACGAAGGTAAGTGTGGGCAGGGCATGGGGTGTTCTTAGGCCATCGACGGTCAGAAAGGTTTTTTACTTTTTTTTCGGGGGTCGAACTCGGGCCCGAGAACGCCCGCGGAGACCCAAACCCCTCCGCTCCCGCCTCCCCAAAATTTTGAGTTTTTGGGAATTTGGGGGAGACGGGCCCATAACGCTCCCAACTTTTCTATCCATTTCCTCTACTTTTTTCAATAAAAGGGGTGGAGCTTATAGTGCTTCAATGGTTTCAGGGAGTTTTTGTAACAAAATTGTTTCGTACCCCCGTTTTGTTTTATTTCGTAACCGATTTTTAATTTTTTCGTACATACCGGGGTCGAATGTAACTCTAGTAATCAAGTTCAACTCTGAGCTGAGGGTAGAAAAGACTATGGTTTTTATGACACGAAAAAACTTTTTGGGGTACGAATTACTGGTGTACGAAACAACTTTTTTGGTGTACGAAAGACTGCAGCCCCTTTTAAAAATACTCAAGGGGTGTCTTTGTCGCCAGTGTTGATGTCACTTCGAGCCTAACAGTTGAGTGGTACGCCTGACATCCCAAATACCGGGTTTAGTTTACAAATACCAGGGCGAAAGCTACATGCGTTTTTGGGAAAAAGTCCTTTTTAATAAAAAAACTTTAACAAAAACCCAAAAC
>JACEEZ010014329.1:0-5000 GCA_016584305.1 Chionoecetes opilio
TACCAGTAAATGGGATGATAGTGCGATTCGTATTAGTCCCCGTATCGTAGTTGTAGTGGTAGTGGTAGTTGTAGTTAGTATTTTTCATATCCTATCATTCTGCACTATGGAACTTCCATGTTCCCATCCTCTTTAGGGACATGGTATCTTTTTCCAACTGTTTTCTTACAAGTAGTTGATAGTTAGTAGTATGTAGTTCAGCAGATACCCTCGCTATGGACCAATAGGTCTCCTGGTGTCTGTTACTCCTATGTAATCCTATGTAATCCTCCTCCTCCTCCTCCTCCAACTCCTCCTCCTCCTCCCCCTTCAACTCCTCCTCCTCCACCATCTCCTCCTCCCCCCCCTCCTACATCTCCTCCTCATCCATTTCGTTCTTCTTCACCGCATCTTTCCACTTCTGATCACACGCGATACGACTCGATAATCGATATGCTTGGTTGCAATTCTTATCCTGTGGTTTTCGTCCCTATTGCTAAGCTAGTAAAGAAACGGACGGACAAGTAAAAGTCCTGCAGCAGACACCTCACGTCCCCACGCCATCCACAATGTTTAGGGTCTCCGGCAGCATGTTATCTGCTGCCGCGGGAGGAGGGGGGATCGCGGTGGTGCTTGAGATGTAGGTGTCAAAAAAACCCGAAGAAGAAAGGAGAGGATGAGAAAAAGGATCAGGAGAATCTAAATGGAATTCATGGTATTGAAAGGCACATCCTTATCTTGTGTCCTCGTAGAATCCTGAAGGGAGATAGCGGCTGATTGGCCCTTCGACGGATAACGCAGGTGAAAGGAGACATGAAGATACCTTGGGAGAGAAGGATTTGCGGCGCCTGGCTTTGGAAACTCGGTAATGTAACTATTGTTCAAGACGCTGCACGGGGAATCATCGAGTTGTTGAGTGTAAAGAACTTCTGTACTGTATGGGTGTAAGGAAGGTTTATCTAGTTGTTACAAAGAAAATTATGTGTCAAGTGAATTTTCATGGAACGAGTAGATTTTCACAAGGCTTCTTATACTCTCTTGCTCACGAGTACGGTGTCGGCTGGCCATTCGCAGCTTCCTAAAAAAAAAGGTGGGGTTGGGTTCAAAAGGGTTTTCTTTGGGTGCTCAGCTAGATAAGAGTTTCCTTCCTTTAACAGTTTCATATATTTTATCGTAAATATATTAGTAGGCTTTAAAGTTGTATAATAATTTATCTGTAGGTTAAGTACGGAATTTGAATGCAAAAATTTGTGTAAGTAAATAAAATTGAACTCCATGCCTCAATTTTACATCTATACGAGTACATTCCAGCAAGTGTGAGTTATTGGAGTTGACTTATCCTCGCAATGGCTCACTGGAGAATCAGGGATTTATAGAGAGAAAAATAATCAATATTCTAAATCTGGCAATGGTTCCTAGAAAGTATATAATAGGGTGAAGAAAAAATAATGAAAAAAAAAAATACAACTTGTCTCGTGCTACATGTAAATACGCGTTTCATGCTTCACGCGTTTCCTAATTTTTTCTTTCTCTTTTGATGTTTATTTATCATTGTTTTCCGAGAACTATTAAATATGACACCTTGACCATCGTGTTGTTTGTTTTCTTAATCACACAGAAACATTTGGAACACACTGCAGATCATAAAGATGAGGAAAACTACAACTCTGTTCTCGCCCTACATGTACCCAAGCACAGCGACCTACAGTATATGTATCCGAGGATATTTTTTCATTGAATTATTTTACTATGACTTTTTTCTAATGGAACTCAGTTTGTGCGACTTTCCAACGTGTTTTATTTGCCCCCGGGCTGTCAGTCTCGCCAGTGCCAGTCACCGGGCGGGGCAGGACAGGCATTTGTCTGGACGCTGGTACATTTTCAACACTATGTCAGCCATGTTGTTTTTCTGCATTGCCTTGCGTGGAGAGGAAGGTATTTTCTTTTAACGAACGCATTTAAATACCTGGCTGGCTAGGGATGGGGACAAAATGTTGTCACTGTTAGTTTTGTGATGGAAAAACAGGTTGTGTCACGGCACTGTGTAGCGTGTGGCAAATGGGCCGTGTGTGTGTGTGTGTGTGTGTGTGTGTGTCTGTGTGTGTGTGTGTGAGTGTGTGTGTGTGTGTGTGTGTGTGTGTGTGTGTGTGTGTGTGTGTGTGTGTGTGTGTGTGTGTGTCTGTGTGTTGGGGGGGGGGTTGTGCAGCTTACCGTTAACGCTTCCAAGTGTGTTTTTTATTTGTTTGTTTTTATCTATATATTTGTCTGCTTGTTTGTTTGTTTTCTTGGAATGAGGTGAATATATTTAGGAAATTTGGAACACAATACTTAGCTTACTCACTGAATTAATGAGCGCTTTTAATTAACACAGTAAGTACGCTGGCGTTCGCACGCGCGCGCGCGCACACACACACACACACACACATTTTATTTTACCTTTCTTTTCACCTTTAACATTAAAATTTGAAAACAAAGTCGCTGGTTTAAGGTAGAGCTACAGGTGTAATTAAACTTCATCCATCTTGAATTTTGTATTTCATTAATTGTAAAATTTAACAACGAATAGAAAATATTGGATAATAAATAAGAATGCTGGGAAGTAACGAAATTCCCTTGAAGAAGAGTGCCTTACATCCTTCCCCCCTCTCCTCCTCTGCCGTGATAGAATGATGAATGTTGAAGAGACGTGGGTAAGGGTAATAGTTCAAGAAGGGTCACCACCTTGGCCACTCCCGCTGCTGCTGAGAGAGAGCCAGGGAAAGGTATCACTCATGCCTCGTCTGGAGGGTCAGGGTTGGGGTCTGTACATTTTCCTTTCAAGTATTTCCATCGACCTTGAGGTTTTTTTTGCTTGTGTCTTATTGAAAAATAGAAGCTACGTTTCACTTTGTAATTTTCTCCCGATTGATTGGTCTTGTCGGTGATGAAACTCAGACAACCTAGCGTGGCAGTGCCAAAGCCGTCTCTATGTAAAAGCCTGCGTCTGGGAGCCGAGATGGACGGTGACGTCATCATCAGAGTCAACTCCACAAGTCAGTAGGCGCCAAGCTTTCAGCGAGTGAGCATGTACGGGCGGTACGGCTCTCATTGCACCCACCTTGCACCCACTGTTAACTCTTCGCCATTTAATATTTTGCTCGAAAACATTTTACATAGCGAATATCAATACAAGCGGAATTTAATTCGCTTTCCATTGACATATTTCGTTTACTGATAAATGAATTAGCAGCATCCATAAATTAGCGTTAACTAAATACATAACATCATGAAATCGGGTAATTTCCTACCTTTTTTTCGCGTAACACAGAGCTACAACATCAACACGTGTATTCCTTGCTTCACTTCTCATTGGATTCCTGGTGGCGAGAAATATTAAAAAGGCACAAAGCTACAGATGAAACTCAACATGTATCCTTTGTGAATGCGGATTTTAATGCTATTATTGGATCTGTTTTTCCTTTGCCCTTCACTGAATACATGGATAATAACATATGACTTTCCCAGACGGTATTCCATTACACAGAAAACGAACAAGGAGGCAGGAGCAGCGGGGCTGCGTGGCCTCTGTCACAGCTTTCTTATTTTATTGTATTATATATTGTATTCCTTTTCCTATATATGGAATGAGTCACTGGAGTTGGCGTTCGTGTGGTGGGTGCTGTACACGCCAGACAACGAGGTTATCGTGCCTTGGATCGCTGGAAAATGTATATATTGGCTGCTTTTACACACACCACACACACACACACACACACACACACACACACACACCACACACACACACACACACACACACCACACACACACACACACACAGACACACACACACACCAACACACACACACACCAACACACACACACACACACACACACACACACACACACACACACACACACACACACACACACACACACACACTTTGGTACGCACAGACAACCTATTTTCCATGCATGTCTCACTCAGAAACCACAACGATTTGCAATAAAATCTAGCACATGCTAACAGCTTTCACCAAGAATGGGTCCATATTATTTTCGGACTATTTGATGTATGGGTGTGCCTCTGCCTTCGTATGCAGCCTTCTTAAGCGTAAAACAACTCATCATTACCTCGCGCCGAAAAAGTGATCTCAAGGTTTATAGAGAACTAGCCGCAAAGCCGCCCTCCGGGCGGACTTTTTGGCTAGCTCCTGCGGAGGGCTATTGGTGGGCCTTCGGCCCACCAAACACAGCTTTCTGGAGAGTGTGTTTGGTGGGCCGAAGGCCCACCAAACACAGACTCTCCAGATAGCCCCTTCTAACTTTCCTGAAATCATGGATGTAGAAATGTATGTATTAACGCCTTACCCATCACCCCCCACCCATTCACTCACCCATTACCCATCACCCCCCACCCATTCACCCACCCATTACCCATCACCACACACCCATTCACTCACCCCATTACCCATCACCTCCCACCTATTCCCTCACCCATCACCCATCACCCCCCACCCATTCACTCACCCATCACCCCACACCCATTACCCATCACCCCACCCATTCACTCACCCATTACCTATCACCCTAAATCAAGGTTTCCTCAATTCTCGCAACCCACATTTTTTTTCACAATTCTCGCTAATAGGCTGCTAAAAAAGAAAAGAAAAAAAAGTGATCGGATCATCTCATAAGTGGGCTTAAAAGTTGCCCCTGGTCGAGTTGGTTCCAAAACTGGGCCATATGATGGGATTGGGGCACTGGGGGCGGCACCTATCGCGGATACACACACGCACAGACAGACACACACACACACTTTCGCTTATACTATTAAAATGAAAATAGTCAAGGTCCACCATCCAGCCTCAGACACCCAACATAATTTTCAGCATTTATTTTTTCTTGTTTCTTTCTTTAAGGGTGAAAGATTACGCTTCTGGGGTATTCTCTTTCGGGTAAGTATTTTTTTTTTTTTTTTTTTTTTTTTTTTTTTTTTTTACATCACAAAGAACTGGCCAAGGGCACAACAAAAATGGGTAACA
>JACEEZ010014329.1:10000-12500 GCA_016584305.1 Chionoecetes opilio
TAGGTAGACTTGGGTGATTCCTCAATTATATATAAAGAGAGTACAGTAATTACAGATTGATATCAACCGGAAAGTAAACATCACCATGCCATAACCGGGCTGCATCCAGCCATGGCCAATCTGTAACTGTGTTGCGAGTATGTTCCTCCCGAAGAATTGCTGCCACAGTAGAAGTGCGTAAAGAACTCCATACAAAGGGAACAACGTAGTAATATGACATTTACTGTCACACACCAATGGGCCGCCACTCTATCTATTGTGGTGAGATACTCGTGTGAAGAATCAACCTCCATCTTCCAACAGTAAGCAAGTCGAAACCTGTGCTCACCGACATCTGCTGAACAAAAAAATGATGAGTTCCAAGATGATACAGAGTTACTGCCATATTGTGGTGAAAATTATAGAAGGAAGATTGATGCGTCCAGAGGGAACCAGGGACACAAATCTTTACTCTGATGGTAATTGAGGTCGAGGCTGAATGACCCTCGTTGCCACCTTTGAGCCTCCTGTGCAGCAGTAAGGGTGGTCACGTACTTTTCTGCCTTACGTGGGGTGTGTCCGATGTTGGTGTTGAAAATACAGAATTTTCCAGCAGTAGTATCGTCAAAGGCAGTCATTACTACATAGTTCCCTGAGGAAGAAAGACCTCGGCCTCGCTTTTCACAGTTTGAAAATAAAAATCAGGGCTTAGGGAAAGACAGTGTGGCTTCAGGGGTAAGTTCGAGGAAAATCAAGGGAATTAAAATTTTGGTGACGTATTAGTGTGGCAGTTAAAAAGTGTGTAAATAGTCCTAAGTTTGCTATACTCGTATACCTCTTTGAGAGAGAGAGAGAGAGAGAGAGAGAGAGAGAGAGAGAGAGAGAGAGAGAGAGAGAGAGAGAGAGAGAGAGAGAGAGAGAGAGAGAGAGAGAGAGAGAGAGAGAGAGAGAGAGAGAGAGAGAGAGAGAGAGAGAGAGAGAGAGAGAGAAAAAAAAAAAAATATTGCATTGGAATATATGAGGTGGAAAGGTGATATGTATTCCCTAGAGGTTAGATACTGTCCATGGTGTAAATCTTTGCCTTTTATCCTTCTTGCTCTTACTCCCTTCCTCGTTTTATGTGAAATTATTCATACACTGTTTTTAAAGGGAAATTTCATGCAAATAATTGTAATGACTAACGGACACATCAATCTTCTGCCGAAAGCAGTTTCTTTTTCAAGAATATGAACACTCAAGGATATATGTACATACATGAACTAGACATTGGCACAGAGACTGTAGAAACCAAAAGGGAAAAAAAAGTAATCGGGTTCACAAGGAGATCTAAAATTTATAGAAAAATTAATGGGTTTTATGCAATGTGATCTATGGGAGGCACTGGATGTCTGACCATGGTTAGGATGCTGGCTGTAATATGTGTATGCACTTAGAGGGAGATACACAGAAGAATGTAGGAAAATGTCACAAAGTTCAAAAAGAATAAAATAGTAGAAGTATGAAATGAATTATCATAGTAATGAGATGATTAGCTGAAAGTTTGTAGTGGAGGGGGAAAATATGAAATTAAAAGTGAGTTGCTTTGTATGATATTATATTTTTATACATTGCGCTTGTTAACCTGTTTTCGCCATGTAGCGTAAACAATATCTGGTCCTTCACGGCAAGGGTCTACACACACACACGCGCGCGCGCACACACACACACACACACACACACACACACACACACACACACACACACACACACACACACACACACACACACACACACCTAAATGAATGTATGGTTTCCAGACTGTGCTGCCACTGGAATTTCGAGGTCACGCCTCCTCGGCTTATATTCCATAAATGATCCCAGCCCGGTCGGTGAGCAGCGGTTATAGTGTACATGGAGAGAAGCCCAAATGTTTGTGTCGTCTCAGCCGTGGAGTGTGAGCTGTGTTGTTTGGGACCTGATGGATTTGTCGGTTGTGAGCCGAGCGTGTTATCCACCCCAATGATAATGATAACAAAAATATAAACAGTGACAACAACAACAGCAAAAATAATAAACTTCAGCAACACTAACGAAATTAACAATTATATTTTGTGAGGATGATAGTAATAATAATGATGATATTGATAATCTTAATGATATAAACAATGATAATAGCATTTATAAAGGTTGCAAAGATACTAACAATGATAATGATTACTGCAAGTAAATATAGAAATTATTACCTTGAAAGAGTTGTGTGTGTGTGTGTGTGTGTGTGTGTGTGTTCATCTGTCAATCAAAACTATCGAACATATAAACAACCAATTAAGAAATGTCAATTAAGTTTCTTTGTCTTACATGGCACAAAAAGATCAATGACAGACAACTGTTTCCTTTCTTTCTCGTCAAAGAAAAAAGACGAGATCACAGAACCCATTGTGTTCCGCTGACGTCCCTAGAGCAATGTGGCGGTAAGCTACCTAGCGTTGACAGAATGCACGTCTATAGCCTGCAACGAACAAAGGAACAGTAAAGAGGATTC
>JACEEZ010014329.1:17500-45000 GCA_016584305.1 Chionoecetes opilio
ACGCACGCCAAGGGACGTCCCGCCCCGCGAGGAGTCATAACCATCACGCTCCGAACAACAACAACAAAGCGACAACACGGGATACAAGTGTCCGCCACTACAATATTCCTGCCACCATCTTGTCTGTGTACAACTCCTTGACCCTCCAACTCCCTCACCTTATTGGCAACGCGGTCATGTTTGTACCTTCAATTTTCTGCAACTATGCTACGTTGTTTTCCATATTTTGTTTTAGTCACAGTCTCTATCGAAGTGTCCGGTGGCCGTCCATTCCTGCACGCACACGCGCACGCACACACACACACACACACACACACACACACACACACACACACACACACACACACACACACACACACACACACACACACACACCACTGATATTTTTAAGTGCGGTAGCATAACTAGTGTATCATAACATTAGCGAGCGATCTATCCAGTTTACGGTATTTCTTCGTATTGTCAAGAGTGAATCACGGCAGTATGATAGGGAGGCGTAGGAAGAAGATTAATGGTCAGTGACATTAAAGCGATGATTCATTATTACTTATTTCTTACCGAACAAAAATCACCTAATTTATTGTTTACTACCTAGTTGATATTCATAAGGAAATGCCTCCCACAAGCTTGGCCTTTCTCCTTGCCCCGCATTTCCAAGATTTTCTATTTGATCACTTCCTGGATGCCGTGAAGAGTCACTCTGTCATCCAGAATCTCTCCAGAATTCAAAATCTCTCCAGAATCCAGAATTTGCAATATCTATCAGAGAGAAAAAGAGAGAGAGAGAGCGAAAGAGAGAGAGAGAGAGAGAGAGAGAGAGAGAGAGAGAGAGAGAGAGAGAGAGAGAGAGAGAGAGAGAGAGAAGAGAGAGAGAGAGAGAGAGAGAGAGAGAGAGAAGAGAGAGAGAGAGAGAGAAGAGAGAGAGAGAGAGAGAGAGAGAGAGAGAGAGAGAGAGAGAGAGAGAGAGAAAAAAAAAAACCGACCTTCATCTCGACAGGTGTAATCAGGAAGTGCGTCAGGTACATAAACAGCCAAACAGAAGCAGGCTAGTTCGGATCAGGGATAACAGCAGAATGTACAGCCTTGAACCGCGCTGTGTTGCTGTGGCTGAGGGGGTGAGGGTGAGGGGGAGGGGGGCAGAGCAGGGGTGGAGGGTGTTGAGGAAGGGAAGGCGTATGTGTATCGTAGTGTCGCTATGGGAGATTTGGGAGTGTAAGTAAACAACCCACATTCTCTCGCTCTCTCTCTCTCTCTCTCTCTCTCTCTCTCTCTCTCTCTCTCTCTCTCTCTCTCTCTCTCTCTCTGCACAGGTGTGTTGCTTCATATCTCCAGTACGAGTTGAATAAAACAAGGAATCAAACTTTAAATGGGAAAAGAAAATGAGATGATGCACGAACAGGGAGGAGGAAGGTGATGAGAAATGTTTGAGAAGGAAGACGAAAGATATAATGAAGAAGAAGATGGAGAAGGAACATAAGACGAAGAAGTAAAAGAAGAAGAAGAAAAAATAAATATTGAAGAAGGAGGAAGAGGAGAAAGACAGAATGAGAAGTGAGAAGTACTTACGTAGAGAAGCAAGGTGAGAAAGAAAGAAGAGGAGGAGGAGGAAGAGTATAAAAAAAGAGGAATTGGAGGAGGAGTATAAAAAAAAGAGGGATAGGAGGAGGAGGAAGAGGAAGAGGAGGAGGAGGATGTCGTGAGGAGAGCTGGTAAGTGCGAGACTGAGTACCCTTAAAATGATACACTCCAACCTCTCACCGCCTCACAGCCTCCACAACGCGGCACTCCCTTCCATGTTATAGGCGACGCCGTCCCTCCTCCTTCCCTCCCTGGTACAACCCCGTCCTTCCCTCCTTCCGTCCCTGGTACAACCACGTCCTTCCTTCCTTCCTTCCTTCCTTCCGTCCCTGGTACAACCCAGTCCTTCCTTCCTTCTCTCCCTGGTACAACTCCGTCCCAGCTCCCCTCCTTGCCTTGTTTCTCCAGGAATACGCCTATAGACATTGACAGCTAGGGTTGTCACACAACGGCAGTATTTCTATTTTTTTCATGGTAAATATTTACTACTGCGGGCTTTATTATAAGACCTTTTCTGTTGCTGTTTCGTTACATTAATATATGTAGATAATTTTCTCGCATGTTTTTAATGAAAATGGGACATACTAATCGTAGAATAAGGATTTGTCAAATGATTCACTGCGCGTCCACTATTCCTGATTATTTTTATTATAGGATGAAGGGCCAGAAATATACAACTTTTCCAACACAGAGAGAACTTTCTTGATTCATACATATATATATATATATATATATATATATATATATATATATATATAATATATATATATATATATATATAAATGCAACTGACGAATATAAGAAAGCAAAGTATATAAGAAACATTAATGTTTACCACAGTGTGTTGATGCCTGAGTTACGACACTTTATATAGACTACCACACGTGGGTTTAATCCCAAGCACCCCCTCCCTCCCTTGGTAGCCTCCCGTGCGTTTGTACGTCTGGCAGCGTATCTTCCTGATATAGTTTTCGGAGATTACTATATACATATGCTATGGCACTTGTATCCGTAACTTTCTTGCAGTCATACTTCACTTGTAGAACAATACTGATGTACCTCATATTTATCACGTTCTTAATAACCCTGTATAAGACATAACTAAGTAATACAGATATTCATTCATATATACGAAGATTGTGATTAACATGGAGATTGAAGTGTATGTGATATGTATGTGAGTAATTCATGATACTATGAAAGTAAGTTCATTACTGAGAGGGGCTCTTATGTGGAGTAAACGAAAAAAACTATTACGAGAATATGAATTGCCCATGAATCACCCATTGTATCACCCAATGTGAATCACCCATTGTGCCCGCACGGGAAAACGGAAAAAATGTAAACATATTAGTACATGGGACCTCTGGCCTCTCCGTCTATAGGCAATGACCTCCAGGGGTGGGATGTTAGGCCCTGGAGGCTCACTTGAGGGCTGTGATGGTTGGCCCTCGCCCGTGGTGGCGCAAGCATGATTTTTATAGTGACGCCTGTGATTAGAGGCTCATGCCGACCCCCTGTGTCCTCCGATGCACTCGCAATCGAAGGTAGAGTTAATGGGCAGGGCATGTGAATGTTCTTAGGCCACTCGACGGTGCAGAAAGATTTTGGTTCTCATCGGGGATCGAGCTCGGGTCATCGAGAACGCCACTCGGAGACGCTAACCACTCTGGTACCGCCTCCCCATGATCAGTTGATTGTATTAATTAGTTTCATAAGGGAAGTTTAGATTTGGCAATGTTATGTATGTGTGTTCGTGTGTGTGTGTGTGTGTGTGTGTGTATCTGTGTGTGTGTTTGTGTGTGTGTGTGTGTGTGTGTGTGTGTGTGTGTGTGTTTGTGTGTGCGTGTGTGTCTGTGTGTGTGTGTGTTTGTGCGTGTGTGTCTGTGTGTGTGTGTGTGTGTGTGTTTGTGTGTGTGTGTGTGTTTGTGTGTGTGTGTGTGTGAGTGATTTGAGAGCATCTTCCCTCTTCTTTTTCTTCTCCTTCCTCTTCTTCCTTATTTGTTCCTTCCTTCTTTCTTTTATTTTTCATTGTTACTTCTATCTTCTTCATATTTCTTTTTCTTCTTCATCTTCTTTATTTGTTTCTTCTTCCTTTTCTTGTTCCTTGCTTCTTCCATCTTCATTACTTTTCTTCTTCTTCTTCTTATTATTATTATTATTATTATTATTATTATTATTATTATATTTATTTTTCTTATCTTCACCCTAGATTAACAACCCTTCATTAACACCCTTCATTAACAACCCTTCATTAACAACCCATCATTAACACCCTTCCTTAACAACCGATCATTAACACCCTGCATCAACAACCCTTCATTGTTAAACACCCTTCATTAACAACCCTTCATTAACAAGCCTTCATTAACACCCTTCATTAACACCCTTCATTAACAAACAAGTGGGTCACATAGGACAGTAACGTAACACCTGTACCACTCGAAGTCAAATATTCGAGGGTTCTTAATTATGTTTCGCGGGCAATCATATATCACAGGGGATAAAGGGACTCCAGTTACATGCCAAATGCTCGTCGATGGGTGAAGTGAAAGAGCTTCCCTTTGTGCGCCATACCCTGCCTCTAAATAAGTAACGTCCTGCATGTAAAGTAGGTGCTAACAGAATATATTGTTTTGGGGATCTCTGTTGAGTACAGGGTGACTCCTCGTACATTACTGATTATGAGAAGTACATTTCACGGCACGAGGGACAAAGGGAATGCGATAGGTGATTACTAGGGAAAGAAATATACAAGTCAGAGTGAAACAACTGCTCGTTATCACTTTGTCTTGACTGTAAATGCACTGTTTTTACGTTCCCTGCTGGGTAATTCCTTAGTGACAGAGTGCTTAGGACAAATTAGGTCCAGTTGGGTTAGATTATTTTTCAATGTTTCATGTTTTCTCTTGGTAAAAAATTCTGTATTGAAGACTGCCGAAAGGCCGGTTCCCACCAGCCCGCTTCTACGGCCGCCGTTGCCGTACACCGCCCAACAATGACGTCACCATCATCACCGCTTGAGTGGTATTTGTGGTAACTGGGCACAGTTTGCACCTCCGCTCGAGCGGACACCGCCGAGCGGGAAAGATGACTTGATTTTAACTTTGTACGGCAGCCGTACAGCGGTACGGCGGTGCGGTCGACTTTTTTGTGACGTCATTGTGACGTTGCCGTACACCGCCCAACAATGACGTCACCATCATCACCGCTTGAGTGGTATTTGTGGTAATTGGGCACAGTTTGCACCTCCGTTCGAGCGGACACCGCCGAGCGGGAGAGATGACTTGATTTTAACTTTGTACGGCAGCCGTACAGCGGTACGGCGGTGCGGTCGACTTTTTTGTGACGTCATTGTGACGTCATTGCTGTTCATTGTTGTTGTACGGCGGCCGTTCAAGCGGGCTAGTGGGAACCGGCCTTTAGTTAGCTTTGGTTAGGTTAGGTTAGGTTACTTTCAGTATTCACGTTGCCTGTTTAGCAATTCTGTACTTTGCGAGTCTCGTGAGTATTAAGAGTATATGTCTTGCTGTGTATTTATGTTCAGTGGTCGACATACTAAGATATTAACCGTGAATGTGGCGGTGCTTGGGTAGAAACTAATATTCGCTAATGGAAATATGTTTCTGTGTAATGATAATTATAGAAATGGTAGCGTCCGCACGGGAGCTTCCTGTACATGGTGTATAAGAAAAAAATATTTTATCATACAGGCCTTTGTTATGTATTTATGTATGTGTATGTATGTGTGTTTAACTCTAGACTTTTAGCGTAAAGTCATCATCATCAAGACAAGGAATCAAAGCGGAATCAAAGAAAAGAAAAATCGATGCGAATAATGGGATTTCATTGTCTTTCTAAAGCGGACCTTAACAACCACGTCAGACAAAGGTACAGATAATGAAGGACCATGGACGTGTTACTGACCAATGACCTTTTATTCATTGAATATTATCGCTTCCTATACTGTCACCACCATGGTACTCACTCAACCACACAATGAGGACACACACACACACACACACACACACACACACACACACACACACACACACACACACACACACACACACACACACACACACACACAAACACACAAATACACACACACTTTCGGCAGTCTCAATTATGGAATACTTTACCAACTGACTTCAAAACTCTGTGTAATTCGGGTAGTATTCCTCAATTTAAAAATAAAATAAAAAAGTATCTATTCACGCAACAAAATTTGTAGAAATATCACTCAATAAATAATGTAGATAGTGTCAAATTTCATGAATCTGTTTTTCTTTCTCTTTTATACTGATGTATACTATAATGTATATTTGATGCTCCTCAGCTAAATTGTATTTTTTTTTTATAGAAATATATCTGTCAAGGAGCCTTGGCTCGACAGATTCATTCCAATATTTATTTAAATTGTTATGTATATATGTATATAATTGCTATGGAAATAAAACGTACTTACTTACTTACTTACTTACACACACACACACACACACACACACACACACACACACACACACACACACACACACACACACACACACACACACACACACACGCGCGCACACACACACGCACACACACACACACACACACACACACAGACAGACACACACACACACACACACACACAAGGCTTTTTTTGTGTTACTGAACAGGTATATATTGTCGTTGTTGTTATTCTTTTTCTCATTTTTATTATTGTTATTGTTATCATTCTTATCATTAGAAACATTATTATTATTTATTATAGTTATTATTATTTTATTTTTTTCGAGGATGGGGTAGGTTTGGGGGTAGAGTGCGTGTTTCTGTATTCCCTGCGTGTCGTAGGAGCGACTAATAGGGACGCGGGCGGAGGGTTGGAATCCTTGCCCTGGTGGCGTCCTTTCCCTTGCCAACAAAAAGCAGAAACCTGTCTTGTTGTGTGTCGCCCGATTGTTTGGGAGCAGACCAAATTGTATGAATTGTATTAATGAAGTGTCATTATTGTTATTACTGTTATTATAGAAGTGTGATCATACCTTCCATAGAATATGCAATGCAATTTTCGTGTCCTTGCTTAAAATATGCACGAAAAGGAAAATTGCAAGAGCAGCGAGTCAGTTCCTGTCTTTTTTATGTGTGCATCAGATCTTACGAGGAAATTAAGGATATAGTGGCCCGTGTTGAGAGATGCCATCCTCATCATGTACAGTACGTATGTTTGAAACTATTGAGTGTGTAGAAATTAATGTTTTAATATACGATGTACTGTATAGATAGATATTGGTGTGAATCGAATGTTATGCAATAACAGTTCATATATGAATAGCAATCACTACAAATGAAAAAAATATAACAGACGATGAACTTTAATGGCAACAAGTATTTCTATATTATATTAATTTATAGTAGAGAACTAAATCTTCTTTCGTACAATAACGTATAAGCTTTAAGATCTCAACCAAAGCCAGTAAAGAGAATAAAGAAAATAAACTCTTTACTGGCTTTGATCACAACCTCCACCACCACTACCATGGAAGTATATGAGTGTGCCTAATCGCCTCTCTTCCATCTAGGATCTCTGGTTTCCTCACAGTAATACATCCCTTATCTTTACACACTCCCCCAACACCCTGGTGAGACCCCCTCCCTCTCCCTCCCCCCAACACCCTGGTGAGACCCCCTCCCTCTCCCTCCACCCAACACCTTGGTGAGACCCCCTACCTCCCCCTACCCCCAACACCCTAGTGCCCCTCCCTCACCAGGCAATGCACCTTCCAAAGCAGCTTCTAATGATGAGCGCCGCCTCATAAACCGTACCTCGTTACGAGCCTGAGAGCGCGACATAGCAAGGTATAACTCCCAAGCTTCTGCTTCAAGCATTCCCTTGCCTCTGCTCCTCCCTCCCTCCCTCCCCCTGCCTCCACAACTCGTCCCCTGCCGGTGTATTTTTCACTTCTCGCCTCATAAAACAACTTTGTCACATAAAACCTACGTATATATCACTGGTCATATTTTTATTTCACATTCGTATATTTCTTCAAGTTTTGGTACCTTTTACATGTTAGCCTTCCATCCGCTTCTTTTCTCTCCCCCACCAGTATTCCCTTCCCCTTCTCTTCATGCCATATCCTCACTGCTCTGCCCTAAACCCTGCCTCTCGCCTCCCCTAACACACTGTCCCAGCCCTCCAGCTTAAACCTCTCTGACTCGCCTTTACCGTCTCGCCTTGGGCAGCTGCCTGTATTGCGCCCCAGCCAGGTTAGCTACGGGAAATCATTTGAGCTTTTTTTTCTTGCAGTAACCGTAACAATTTTCATCCAAACGTGCGTCTGAGAACGACTTCATTGGCTTGAACGGCTGGATTGGCACTGGACGTGAGGGAAATACACTCATCGTTTACCAAGGCAGACTCATTATGTGCGTTTAACAGTTACTACATCGTTCGCCGGCAAGCTCTTCAAATACCTTTAGAAATAGTGTTCACTCTCTTAGTCCTTTCCTCGCTTCTCTTTACTCCTATCCCGGGACGACATGACCAGATCGGTGTTTATTTTTATTATTCATCATTATTGCTACTCACGTCACACCCACACTAGACCCGCGCCAGACTCAGATCAGACCCGCAACACACCCATGCCACACCAAAACTATTCTCACGTTAGAACTCACGCCAGATCCCTACAGACCCTTCACAAACACACGTCACGTCTTCATCCATCGGTACCATCCAAGTCTTAGGCCAGAATCACGCCAAATATACGCCAAACTTACCTAAGATGAAGGACAGACCATTTTGCTATATATACAGTCTCATTTTTATACACAAACCCTCCATTTACCCAGTTTTATAGCCACGAACATAGACTATTTCAACTTGACATGCTTCTAATTCACGTGTAATAAAAGCAGTTAATTAGTAGCTTTAAAATGTGACCCTTGCTTGACATTATTCTTGTTTTTCTTACGCTCATCCTAAGACTGATATTGAAAAACGTTGTATGTTTACGTGTCAGATAACTCCTCGTTACTCATCTCCTGATTCATTGGCGAGGATAATGTTTTGCACAGATTCAAGGCCAGAGGGATGCGGCGTGTGTGTGTATCGCCACTAGTTCTCGCCCTCTGTATTATCACAGCTCAAGAGGCGAACAATAGAGGAGAGATTTCACCCGCTGTTCAACTTTTGCCATTATGACCAATTTTTTTTTTTTATTATCTTGATGGTTCGTGGTATATATCTATATTGGTCTATCTATCGATATATCGATATATCGATCGATCTATATATGTATATATATATATATATATATATATATATAATTATATATATATATATAATTATATATAGTTGATATTCTTAGGTTGATACATGTTGATTTTTCAGGGTGGCAAAGACACTCGTCATTCTTGGGGTTCCTTATGTGCGTGCAACGTTTCGCCAATTATATATATATATATATATATATATATATATATATATATATATATATATATATATATATATATATATATATATATATATATATATATACCGTATTTGCCGGCGCATAAGACGCAGTTTTTTTCCAAGAAAGGGAATGCAAAATTCACCCTGCGTCTAATGCTGCCATATTACTAATGACAGGTCGGGCAGAGAATGCAGAATGGCCGGTGGTGTATTACTAAGGGGGTCTCAAGTGATCTGTGTTGAGCAGTAGACCCCTGAACACAAATTTGTGACTGTGTTACATATAATATCAACAGTAATGCATAAGATCAAGAAAAAGTTGGAGTTTAAGAGAAAACAAGAGGTGGGGCAACAAGGTGGCGGTTTCTGCTGCCAAGATGGTCGTCAGATGTAAACATCACCCCGCTGCCGCTCTCCACTGTGAATGGATGTGAGACAGGGAAGGCCTTTATACCACCTAGATCCCTCAATCCTCACCCCTGTATCTCTATGGATAAGGAAATTGTAAACTGTAACTGGAAAGAGTGCTAGTAAAAAGGCCACAAGGGTACCTGTAGACGGGACGGAAGCTTTCCACACATCACACCAAGACCAAGACACATCACGGCGCCACAACTTCATCTGCCTCAAGGCCGAATCACACCATACCATCATGCCTTCACCTGTACCTTCCTAAGGAAGACTATTCAACCCTCGCGACTGTGACAGATTCACAGGTGTAAACCATGGCGAATATCTTCGATCCCGACATCGTTGCCCTACAACAATAACAAAAAGGTAGAGATGACACCTTACAATATAACACCTTACATGTTACCTTAATATCTTGGTAAATTTTTGTTATCGGGCAACAACCGATTTCGATGCCGAAACTTAGTTTTCCTGAATAGTTTTTGAGGTGTTTTGAATTAATCTGGCTCTCATTTTTGTCGGAAATCAATGTTTGTTTACATGTGTGGGGGGGGGGGTGCCCACCCTGCCCCTCCAGGCCCACCCCGCAAACATTGCTAAGCTTCACACTGCCATAGTATTGATAATTTTCGTTCTATCTCTATATCTTCTGTTACTAAACCAATCCCCACCTCAAACCTAACCTAACCTAATCTGATTTAACCTAACAAAACTTTCTGGCTGAAATATCGGTAGATTTTCGTTGGTACATGTAATGCCATTAATATTCGATTGCGCCATGGGAAATGGGGCTCAAAATACACAAAATGAAGAAAGCTACACGATGGTGTAGGTAAGAATCCTAGGACTTTTGAAAGCCCACTACCGAAATAATACCATTATCTTTACTGCAAATTTTCAACAAAGTCTAAACACATTGCAGAAAAGCAACAAAGGCATATCTACAACATTAAATCTAAGCTAAATGTCATAGGTAGCAAAATATTAGAATATCAATTCGTGGCGCATCCTACAATAAATGATGACCGATTTTGGTTACCCTACACTGTCAATCTCTACATTTTAACTAGCATAATTTTTCATTCACATTCACTGCACTATGAATATTGTATTTGGGTACATGCTCAAAATAACTTGTTTTCCCTTACAAAACCTTTTGTTTAATAATTTTTAATATATTTACGATAGATAAATATGTCCTCATACCATTGATTTTTTTTTCCTCAAAATATTTATGTAAAATACGGGTGCGTCTTATGCGGAGGTGCGTCTTATGCGCCGGCAAATACGGTATATATATATATATATATATATATATATGTTTACAAATATGTGTACTGTACAACGCAGCAGCGTGTTGCTATGGCATAAACCACTGCAATTAATGTTTGTTTATGAAAAGAGACACTATTCACTGTACTCCAACAGTATCACTTTGCGGGTCATAGCCTGAAATCCTCACAACAGTGCTTCATCGTAAAGTTAACGGTTCACAAAGTGGAATAGAGAGAATAATACCCAGCGTACCATTGAAACTCAAGAATTAGAGTTGTAGTTATCAATAAAAGGAAGTGGTTGTGGACAGCAGGCTGGTCAGGTTGTGAGCGTACAAAACTATGTGCCGTACATATGTTGGCAGTAATGGGGCGATCAAGCCGCCGTGTGTTGAGCCTCCACGGCCTGACGGCCTGCACAGCTTGACGGCCTGCACGCCCCACAGAGGCACCGATACTGCGTGTTTGCCTCATTTGCAAAACTATGACAATGCTCGACACGCTGATAAAGGATCATGAAAAAATATTCATAGAAAATGGGAATAGATTTAATAAAGTTTTCATCAAATTTGATCTCAAAATCAAAGTTCCAAGGATCCTGTTCTTGATGGATGTGGCGCCGCGTCAGGTCAGCGACCACCGAGCGGCTGACATTTGCCTTCCAAGGTGGGCAGGAACACTTGTCAAGACCCGCCTCCGCAGCCATGCTCTCCTCCACTGGTGCCAGGGTATCTCTTCCCACACACCCCTCGGATGTATGTGGAGACGCGTTCGGGCCATATTCTCCTCTGGTCCTCCTCCGCTGCCCACTCATCCTGCTCCAGCTGAGGAAGCCGAAAGACTGGCCGAACTTTTCGCTGCCCGCACTTCCCCAGCCACTCTTCCTTCTGAGACCCGGCATATGCAACAACTTCTTGATGGTTCCCGCACTGCCACCATTCACGCTGCCTGCGAAGAAGAAGCGGAGTCTGATGCCCCATTCACCACAGATGAGTTGATTGCGGCCTTGCACATCCGGCCAGACACCGCCTCTATGCTCTATCAACTCGGCCTCAAGGGCAAGGCTGCCCTATTTGCACTCTTCAACCTCTCCTTTGCCATTGGAATGTTGCCTGCTTCCTGGAAAACTGCCACCATCCAGCCTATCCCCAAGCCCAAAGACCCTAGAGCCATGAGACCGATTTCACTACTCAGCTGCCCTTCTAAGATCCTGGAGCGCCTGGTTCTGGTGCGTCTGAAGTGGCAGATTGGCGAGCTCCACCCCTCCCTTTTTGCTTACCAGGCGAACAGGAGCACAACTACGTGCCTGATGACCCTTCTTGGTGCCCTGCGTTCCCGGTCAGGCCTTGTTATATTTTTAGACCTCGAGAAGGCCATTGAACTAGCAAATCCCTCTGTCATCCTGGAACTTCTCGCCATCAAGGGAGTGCGCGGTTGCCTTCTTCAATGGCTCTCTGACTTCCTCACAGATCGCTCAGCCCGGGTGCGCTTTCAAGGAAGGCTCTCAACATTTCGCCCCCACAGCCTAGGCACTCCTCAAGGCAGCTGTCTTAGCCCTTTCCTATTCAACATCCTCATGGAAAGACTGTTCACCGCTAACTATGAGAGAGGAGTTCAGCTTCTCTGCTATGCTGACGACTTGGCTCTCGTTTTTCCTGGATGGTGCCAACCTTAACAGATATCAGCAGCTTTAGACTGCCTCCAACAACGCTGCTATCTCCTCAGCCACTCCAGCTCGGTCGCAGTGTTCTACAGTACGCCCCCACACATCAATACCTTGGCATTTGGCTCGACTCAAAACTGTCATTCACAACACATGTCCGCTATGTTCGAGAACGTGTCAAAGCACGCACCAAGGCTCTTCTCTTCCTCTCTCGCGGCGGCAACGGTGCGCCCTGCAACATCACCCGCCTCTTTTACATAGCCGCCATTCGTTCTCTTATCGATTACTGTGCCCCCTGCCTTCCTGGCATCTCGGATGCTCTCTTTCAGTCCCTAGAGGTTGCTCAGAATGATGCAATGCGGGCCATCCTGAATGTTCCTCGTTGGACACGCATCGTCACCCTGCTCGCAGAATGCGGACTCCCCACCATGGGACACCACATCTACGCTAGAGCAGCACTAGCTATGGCCAGGTACTTCAAGACCCGCCCCAATTCCACTCTTGCGGCCCACCTTCGCCACGGCTTCCAGCGTCCTCCGAATACCCGCCCCGATGGCGACTGGGTCCACGCTATGGCTGATGCTGCACGAGCGCTTGGAGTGGCTGACTTGGTTCGTTGTGATCCGGATCTGGCCGTCCCAGACCATTTTCCGCCGCCTCCTTGGGCCCCCAAGACATTCCAGGTCTTTCTCCCGTCTCGCACTCACCTAAAACAACAACTACCTGCCCTTCCCCGCCAGGAGAGTCTAGCCACAATTGCCCCTCTTTCTACTCCCGCCACTCGTCTCTACTTCACTGATGGCTCTGCTGGTGAAAATGGCAAATCTGGTTCCGCCTTTGTCAGTGGTGCTCTCCAGCGATCACTTCGTTTCCCTGATAATTCCTCTGCATTCCAAGTGGAACTTGTGGCGCTGCTATCTGCCCTTCACCATGCTTGTGAGTCACCCATTCCTGAAATTCACCTTTTCACTGACTCACTATCTGCTCTTCACTCCCTTAATGCTACCACCTTCAAAGACAATGTCCAAATCCTGTCCTCCACCCACCATCATCTCCTGACATTGTATCGCCTAAACTCAGATGTTTTCCTTCATTGGGTGCCAAACCATGTCGGCGTATCTGGTAACGAACGAGCAGGCGAGGCAGCACGCATGCAGAGCCAGCACAGCGCCGGAAGTTACCTTTCCCCTCCTCCTCAGTTACGCCCAGATAAAGTCTTCTGTCAACCGAGTTGCTCTTCAGGCCTCCCAACTTCTTTTCAACGACGCTGTGGAGCATGGCTCTCGTTCTGCCACATGGTACATCACAGCCACCAGACAAACGCCTCACCTTTACCTTTCCCGGTTCACTCCACCTGTAGTACGACAGCTGGTCCGACTAAGGCTCGGCTTCCATTGCTTAACCCAAATACTTGGTGACGCCCCTGCCCCCTGTCCTCACTGTTTCGCAGAGCCACAAAATCCCCTTGAGTCATCCCACTCACTTCGCCATCTGACCCCTGCCTCCCCAGAGCCGGATTATGTACGGGCTGCACGTGTCGTTGCCTCCTCACCTTTACCTACGCTCGCTGCCCTTGTTTCCTCCTACCCTCCCCCCCGTTAACATTTATAAATACCGAACACTCTGGCGGGCTTTCTATTAAGCCCGTGCTTCTCTCTTAAGAGAAAGCACTAGGAAAAAAAAGAAAAAAAAAAAAAGTCTCCACACCGGAATATTGGGCAGCTCTGGCCACCCATCAAAACCTGACAGTTATTGCTGCTGAGAATACAGATAAAGGTGTCGATAGAGACCATTCTTTTTAATACAAAAAGCGACATCTCGACAACGATTTTGGATTTTAAGTGAGAATGTTGGCTCATAAGAACGTCTCACTGTATCTTTTCCGTGTATTTGTGTTCGATCCCGCAGGTTCACAAGTCACCGGGAGTGTCTTATAAAGTATTCTTTGTGCTAAACATACGCAGTGCCACCCATTCTGTAATGACATACGCTATAATGGTATACGCATCACTTCGCAGGTCACAACACACTCGCTGCTCCTCTGCTGCGGACGCCACACCGGCAGCCGTGATCACAAAGGACACGACGCACCTTCCAAGGACTCCTTCATATAGGTATCGGTTATCACTGCACTTTTCAGGTTATATATTTTCTACATTACATTACATTACATTAGAGGGAGATAGACAGTTGGGAGGAAAGAAGAACTAGGAGGAAGTTATAAGAAAATGAAAAAGTTAAAATACTCTTCTCTACACCTGCCTCACACCATTGCAATCAGACAGGCTCCCGCAACAAGCCACGGTGCACCTTAGTGTTATGTGTAGCAGCGCGTTCCTCCCGTTATCCTGCTTTACCTTAATTGAATGTCACTAACAAGACACTACATCAGCTTCGGATTTCATTCATATTCCTTCCCTAATATGTTCGTTTCCTTTGTAACGCAAACTGTACATCGTTCTCAATTATGCAGCGGCGTCAAGTTTTCAGTGGACATTGTCTTTGTGCCCGTGTTGTCGCCTCCAGCCCGCCCTCGTGTTTGCCAGGCACGCGTCGTGGTATCGCAGTGTTCGATTTGCCAAACAGATCATTCATGAAGCTTCTGAAACATGCAGAGTATTTAATACAACACACACACACTATGGAGGAGAGAGACGACCCATCTCAAGAGTTGTTATAGTTCTTAAGTCTTAATAATGATAATCAGCAAAGGTATTTTATTGCGGATGTTTATCCGAGTTGTTAGTAATACAGTAACATGTAATGATAGTAATAATGATTATAGTAATAAATATGATAATGATAATTAAAAGTATATTAGCAGTTGTACCAATAGCAATGATAGTCTACACCTCATTAAAGCCATATATGTTAGCATATAAGAATAATTGAAAAGTTACGATAATACGATAATAATACGTGTGTGAAACAGGCCACAGAACCAGTCAGTGTCTCCTTCAGTAGTGTCACTGATAAGACAGCTGTTCAGCATCACTGCCAGGGCTTGGAACACGTTAGTACCACTGGCCGTAACCTTCCACTTCAGAAAAAGAAGAAAGAAGAAGAAAGTGTATCGAACGCAAAGAAATGTCTACCATGGAGGGATAAATATTTACATAAATGTGAGTGTTTAATTGAAGAAGACTGAAGAAAGAAACAATCGTCAAAACATGAGTTGGAGAGGTCAGGACAGCATTTGCTTCCTCAACGCCTGCAACACATGAGGCGAAAATAAAGATGCTGAAATCGGCCAGCTTCTAGATAAGCTGGAGGATGTGAAAGTTCAACTGAAGAAACTGGCTAACGAGACAGACAAGCATGAACAAATAATGACAGAGAATAAAACAAAGGAAGTGAAAGAATAATAAGAGATTTTTGAGGTCAAGGAGGCCAGGACTAATGAGCAGCTTACAAGTGCAGCCATTAGACGGACGGCAGCTGTGTCGAAATTTTGGACAAGAGAGAAAAAAGAAGAAGAAAGAAGATATCACACAAAAAGGCATACACGCACACACACACACACACACACACACACACACCCCACACAAAACCACACCCACACACACACACACACCACACACACACACACATATACACACACGCACACCACACACACCACACACACACACACACACACACACACACACACACACACACACACACACACACACACACACACGTACACACACACACACACACTTTACAAGAAGAAGCTTCATTTCAGAGATGATCACCTCTTAACAAAATATGTTAATGCATAATAATGATGACAATAATAACAGTACGCATGATGATAGCCTGTAATGAACTGGAGCTCATAAATGAAAGAGTGGTAAAGGTAAACAAAGAATATGTTTGGCTAATGGCGAGGAAAATAAGTGAAAAGTGGTTTAATAAGAACTTTAGAAAAAAAATTGATGAAATTTATGAAAGTAGATTTAGATGATTTAGTAGCCAGACATGTAATACTAGAATAAACCAATACATATTAAACATAACAAAAATATATTAAGACGCAGATATGAGCTTGGAGACGGTCATGATTGGAAAAAGTTTTCATTAATTACATGATAATAATACCGTAGTGAAAGGCTGAATGCAGAGACTAGTAGAAGTAAGCAAAGAACCTTGATGACAAGGTTGAAATAGATGAATTTTTAAAAGAATTTTCAGTCGTGTGTTTTCAGTATTTGACTTGCTTGAATAAAACATATTTTTCTTTAAAGAGACGCAAGTATAAAGCGTCTGCTTTATTCCTGCAAGGGCTATTGGTTTGATAACTGGTCTGTATTCTGGGACTGAGAGTGCAGTGAAGTGTGGGGCAGTTGTATCCAGCTTCTTTCCTGTGAATACAGGAGTGAGGCAAAGGTGCGTCCTTGCCCCATCACTTTTCAACGCTTGTATGGACTGGGTATTGGACAAGGTTGTAGATCAAAGTGATTGTGGAGCATCCGTCGGCAATACCAAGATCACTGATCTTGTTTTTGCCGATGATGCAGTAATCTTTGCTGAGTCGCTGGAGGTCCTGGTGATGGCTCTCGAGGCGCTGCACGAGGAGGCAAAGCCTTTGGGACTTGAGGTCTCCTGGCTCAAGACCAAGGTCCAGGTGTTTGGAGACTTACTAGATGAAGCAGTACAGTCTGTTCATGCGTGTGGCGAGGACATTGAAATCTTGGAAAGTTTTACATACCTTGGTAGCGCAGTCCATAATGACGGCGGGTCACATCAAGAAGTCTTACGGTGGATTGGCATAGCCCACGGTGTTATGGACTCGCTCAGCGAGAGTATTTGGCGTTGTCGGTATCTGTGCAGAAGGACAAAGATCAGGATCTTCAAGTCGCTTGTGATCCCTGTCTTACTCTATGGTTGTGAGACATGGACACTAAATAGTGACTTGAAGAGACGAATCAATGCCTTTGGTAATAAGTGTCTTCGCAGAATCATGGGGTATCGCTGGGATGATTACGTGTCAAATCAACGGTTGCACCGTGAGACTGAATCGAGGCCTATTACCTGCATAGTCCGTCAGCGCCAACTTCGGCTATATGGACATGTGGCACGCTACCCTGAAACCGATCCTTCCCATCGGGTTGTATCTGAAAGAGACAATCCGGCGTGGAGGAGGCCAAGGGGGCGCCCACAAGGCTCGTGGCTGGGGCAAGTTGATGTTTCTTGTCGAGAGCTGCTTGGTATGGGAAAGGAGCCTGCATGGGAGCTCGCGCGTGGAGACCCCCGGGAGTGGCGTCGTAGGGTGGGCGAGTCGACGCGCCCCCCCCCGGCGTATGCCCCCAATGATTGATTGAATGAAGTATAAAGGAAGAGTCATATTCGAACAGGGAAGTGTTAAATCAGAATCCCGAAATACCGCGTGGGAAAAAAGAGATCAGTAAATGTCACTGATGCTTTATCTACGTGGCTGATTCACGAGTATGCAATAAAAATGAGTGCACCTTTACATGTCCTATATACATATTTGTTCCCTACATCAAAAGAGGTTACCAAATTTATAGAAGAACCTCAGCTATGTATCCTACCCACCAAAACATAGAAAATCATAGAACACACACACACACACACACACACACACACACGCACACGCACACGCACACGCACATCCACACGAAGATAGATATAGTTACACAATTATGTAACAAAAAGCAAAAAAATCAGGACTCACATAACCCTGCGGGACACTGGCTCTTCTTTCCCTTTATAAAAAGACAACAAAAAAAGGTACAGTAAGTCCTGCCATTGTTTGTGTCGACCATTGTTGCCGGCGCCCCTTGTGTGTGTGGCGTGGGTGGCCAAGTGGGGCGGGTGGGTAGGCAGGTGGGGGGGGTGGGGGTGGGGGGGGGGGGTAGGCAGGTGGGAGGGGGGGTAGGCAGGTGGGCGGGGGGGTAGACAGGTGGGCGGCAGGGTAGGCAGGTGGGAGGGGGGGTAGGCAGGTAGGCAGGTGGGCGGGTGGGTAGGCAGGTGGGCGGGGGGTAGGCAGGTGGGCGGGGGGGGTAGACAGGTGGGAGGGGGGTAGGCAGGTGGGCGGGGGGGGTAGACAGGTGGGCGGGTGGGTAGGCAGGTAGGAGGGGGGTAGGCAGGTGGGCGGGGTGGGTAGACAGGTGGGCGGGTGGGTAGGCAGGTGGGAGGCGGGGTAGGTAGGCAGGTAGGCAGGTGGGCGGGTGGGTAGGCAGGTGGGCGGGAGGGTAGGCAGGTGGGATGGGGGGTAGACAGGTGGCGGGGGGGTAGGCAGGTGGGCGGGGAGGGTAGGCAGGTGGGCGGGGTGGGTAGACAGGTGGGGGGCGGGGGGGTAGGCAGGTGGGAGGGGGTAGGCGGGTAGGCAGGTGGGGTGGGTGGGTAGGCAGGTGGGAGGTGGGGTAGGCAGGTAGGCAGGTGGGTGGGTGGGTAGGCAGGTGGGCGGGGTGGGTAGACAGGTGGGAGGGGGGGTAGGCAGGTGGGCGGGAGGGTAAGCAGGTGGGCGGGGTGGGTAGGCAGGTGGGTGGGTAGGCAGGTGGGTGGGTAGGCAGGTGGGTGGGTAGGCAGGTGGGTGGGAGGGTAGGCAGGTGGGCGGGTAAGAGAAGAGGCAAGAACCAACTT
The DNA here is from genome assembly GCA_016584305.1 of Chionoecetes opilio. Lineage (NCBI taxonomy): Eukaryota > Metazoa > Arthropoda > Malacostraca > Decapoda > Majidae > Chionoecetes > Chionoecetes opilio. Next base: position 36,456 of record JACEEZ010014329.1, read on the forward strand.
CTCACTTCTTTCTCCAGCTTTTTTCAAACAGATTTACATTGGCGCTTCCATGAAACTTGAGCTCCAAGGATTCCAGAAGGACTCTTGCTTCACCGTAGGATCTGAGTGTGTGGGATCCTCTGGTTTCTCTTTTTTTTCTCCCTCTCTTTCTGTATTTCTTTCTTTTTTTCCTTTTCCTCGCCCTCCGATTATGTGCCTTTTTTGCATGTTTTGTTTTTTATTCCCTTCGTTTTTTATTTATTTCTCTTCGTGCATCCTCCATCGCGGCTATCTTCTATTCCTCCTTGTCCGGCCTCGTCCTTATCTGCCTCTTTGTCCTCCTCCTCTTCCGGTGCCTCTTTCTTAGCCTCTTTCTCCTTCCCTCACTCTTCTTTCTCCTCCCCTTTCTCCTTCTGCTGCTCTTCCTCCTTCACCTCCACTTCTCACTTCTCCACGCCAGCCTCCTCCTCCTTCCCCGCTCCCTCGTCTTCTCCTTCACCTGCTCCCTTTGTTCCAGTAGAGGATCACGACGACCAGCAGCAGTCAAGGCGCCCCTAACGATCACAACCTTCAACAAATTTCAAGTTCTTGGCGAAATGAAGGAAGACGTACACGAGACCAGATTGATCGGGGACTCAATTCTCCGAGGACAACTGGTGGAGTTTTGTGGTAGGGTCACAAGTGACAAAAGGAAGCGCTTCTGTTTCCCAGGAACAAGACTCTACGACATCACTGCAGCCTGCGATGACATCACCAAGAACACTAACGATAACACTCTCTATGTCATTCATGCAGGAACCAACGGCGTGTACAGTAGCGGATCTGAAGAAATACTGGACAAGTACAGGAAGTTGATCCGGAAATTCAAGACTAAAACTAATCATATAATTATTTCAGGAATTCTCCCCAGACTAGGAGTAGGCCAACGCTCTTACGATAAAGCGTTCAGCGCAAATAACCGACTAAGGTCTCTTTGTGCACAGGAGAATGTAGACTTCGCAAACTTCTGGGATAATTTCTACGAGGATCCCATCCTGGTTGAGGATTCCATCCTGTTTGGGGATGACGGACTCCACCTCAGCCCCGTTGGCCATGCACGATTAGGACGTCTGCTAAATGATAAAGTTTCTTCTTACAGATAAAAAAACGACGCGCGGATGGCAGTAGCAGCATCACCTTAACCCCTTTCTTACCCCACAGCAACGCTGGGTCACGTCCCGTTTCCGCTAATACTAATCAAAGTAACTTAATCAAGCGCTCTGTAACAATGGACCCTAGACACCCTGCCGGTAAACCCTCACGCAAGGTTACCAAAACTATTAAGGAACTTAAATTACTCTACACAAATGCCTGAAGCATTATTTTAAAGCGTAACGAACTATTAGCATACGTTGTTGCCGAAACGCCAGATATCGTCAGTATCTCTGAGAGTTGGTTCCACACCAAAGATAAACATTTATTATCTGAAATAGCCATTCCAGGCTATAAGACATTCCTAAATTGTCGCACGCATAAAGCAGGTGGAGGTGTCATTCTTTACATTAAAGAAAATTTGCAAGCAATCGAAATCGATAAAGTAAACAAAGATCATTATGACTCAGTCTACGCAAAGATTAAGCTAAACGGTAAATTGCTAACTATTGGGACAATATATCGTCCTCCCAAATCTAATGCGGAAGTAGATTGCCTCCTGTATGACGAGATAAAGTAAGTTGTGAAAAATAATAACGATACAATTATTTGTGGAGATTTTAACCTACCTCGTATAAACTGGAAAAATAATTCTGCTGATAGAGAAGGTATGCGATTGCTTGATATGGTAAACGAAGTATATTTAAATCAGGTGGTCCGTGAGCCTACAAGGGATAATAGTATCCTAGATTTAGTTTTCACTACCGACATTGACCTGATTGATTACTGCGATATAGGTGTGCATTTGGCAAACAGTGATCACAGGTTAATCAGATGCGGCATAAATTGCAATGTAGATATCACAGAAAATCGGTTACTAGTCCCAAATTATAATAAAGCAGATTTCACGAAGATCAGCAGGGTACTAAGCGAAGTTGATTGGATTGACCTACTAAATGGTAATAACGCCGAAAACATGTGTAATGTATTCACAAATAAACTCCAATCGGTGGTGGAAAAACATGTTCCCATGGTAAGAAAACGTTTGAATAACATAAACAGACCCAGTTGGATGACAAATGAGATCCAACAAATCATTGGCAGAAAGCGCTGAGCGTACAAAGTTTACAAGCGATCAAATGCGGACTGCGATTCTAGAGAATACAATGACGTAAAACGTCGTTGCAAAGGACAAATTAAGTCTAAAAAGCGCGAGTATGAAGAAAAAATTGCAAAGGAATCCAAATCAAACCCGAAAAGGTTCTTTCAATACGTTCGAAGTAAGAAAAACGTCAAAACAAGTATTGGGCCACTGAAAGATAAGAATAACATATTGGTAAATGATAATAAGAGTATGGCGTTCGTACTCAATGATTACTTCAATGCGGTATTTATTAAAGAAGACGAAGGTCCATTACCAGAACCAGTAAACATGTATGCGAGACTCGATAGTGATAGATTGGTAATAGGAGAGATAACAGTAGACGAAATATCAAAGTATTTGCAGAAACTTGACCCAGCAAAATCCGTGGGGGTGGACGAAATCTCGCCGCGACTACTTCGCGAATGTCATAGTCAACTTTCGCTCCCATTAAAGATTATTCTCAATAAATCGCAAATGGACGAAAATGTTCCTAGTATGTGGAAATTAGCTAATGTTACACCGATATTCAAGAAAGGGAGTAAGAGCATCGCAAGTAATTATCGCCCAATTAGTCTAACGTCTGTGATTGGTAAACTATTTGAGAAAATATTGCGGGATAACATAGTGTCTTTTCTCGATGCAAATAACTCAATAATAAACTCCCAGCATGGATTTCGAAATAAGAGATCCTGCTTAACAAACCTAATCGAATTTTTTAATGTCATTTATTCAAACTGGGACGCTAAAATTCCCTCGGATGTAATATACCTTGATTTTCTGAAAGCCTTCGATACAGTTCCCCATAAGCGACTGTTGACCAAGCTAAGGGCACATGACTTAGGAGAGCAATTATGTTCATGGATTGGCGACTGGCTTTCAAATCGTAAACAACGGGTAGTAATAAATGGCGAGGCATCTGATTGGTTAGATGATACAAGTGGGGCGCCTCAGGGCTCGGTATTGGGTCCTACTCTTTTTCTGATATATATCAATGATCTGGACTGCGGACTTGTATCTAAAATATCGAAATTTGCAGATTAGGCGGTAAAGCATATACTAGAGAAAACTGAAAACTTATACAACGTGATCTCGACAAACTATCAGATTAAAGTGATAAATGGCTACTAAAATTAAATTCCGATATATGTAAAGTAATGCATATAGGCAACGATAACCTCAAATATAACTATCAAATGCAAAATAAATCGCTAACTGAAGTACAGCAGGAAAAAGATTTAAGTGTCATCATCAGTAACGATCTTAAAACCAGTCTGCATTGCCTAGCTGCCAGTAAAAAGGCGAATATGATGCTAGGCTTCATTAAACGCAACTTTGAACATAAAACTCCGAAAGTAATGACACAATTATACACGTCTTTGGTTAGGCCGCACTTACAATATGCCGTTCAATTCTGGTCGCCCTGTTTCATAAAAGATCAAGCCAAATTGGAATCAGTGCAAAGAAGAGCAACCAAACAAATTCCAGCTCTGCGAAATTCATCTTATGAAGAAAGACTGCGGAAACTTAATATGCTTTCCTTAAAGGATCGTAGAATCCGTGGGGACTTGATAGAAACCTTTAAGATCCTAAAAGAATTTGATGTCATTAATCAAAAGAACCTATTCGAGCTTTCTCCTCAAGTGACTACAAGAAATAATGGTTTAAAACTAAACGGTCAACGTTGCATCACATATCTTCGTAAAAATTATTTCAATGTTAGAGTCGTTGAACGATGGAACAAGTTACCAGCAAATGTAGTCGAAGCCAGCACAATAACTACATTTAAAAACAGACTTGACGCGCACTGTAAAGTAAATGGGTATTGATAGTGCCCTGCGAATTCATATTTAGTCCCCCGGATCGATTAGTTGTAGTGGTAGTTGTAGTTGTAGTTAGTATATTTCATATCCTATCATTCTTCACTACGAAACGTCCATGTTCCTATCTTCTTTAGGGACATGGTATCATTTTCCAACTGTTTTCTTACATGTAGTTGATAGTTAGTAGTATGTAGTTCAGCAGATACCCTCGTAATGGACCAATAGGTCTCCTGGTGTCTGTTATTCCTATGTAATCCTATGTAAATCCACCTTTATTCCTCCTCCTCCTCTTTCACCTACTCTTTATTATCCTCTTGATTTCCACACTCTGCCTGTACTCCTACATAATGTCTACATTATGACAACACTTATCACCACAAATTAAAACTCTCTCCATAAACACGGGTGCAGATAGACCCAAGTTAACAGTCACTACCTCCACTTTGGGCATGTGACGGGCTGTGCTTTACTATATATATAAATATATATATATATATAAAATATATATATATATATATATATATATATATATATATATTATATATAAATTTTATATATATATTATATATATATTATATATATATATATATTATATAAAATATTAATATATATATATATATATATATATATATATATATATATATATATATATATATATATAATATATATATATATATATATATATATATATATATGTGTGTGGCTCCGCCTGCTATATACCATCATTGGGAAATAAAATATAAAAGGTCTAGTGCACGCTTCAGGGAATGACCAATGTACGGCGTCTCGAAAGAGAAAGCACATTACCTCTGTGGTTTAAGCGTTGCTGGGGCCTGATTGACCGCTACCTACCTAGAAAGCGGCAGGCAAGGCGGCCGCACCTCTTTTTTACACCCACACAGTGCCGACCCACATACACTCATACACAGTAGAGTTAGTGGTAGATTATGCAGTACTTTATTCTCTCCTAAATTCAATGTTTGTTTTCAATATAATATGGTTTCTCTTCTTTTCCGGCCACCTTTGACTGGAGGGAGTAGAAATAGGGAGAAGCCTTCTTAACTCTCCTGATCCTTGTGGTCTTAGGTAGTGTGGTACATTCAAGCAGTTAGGACCAATTGGTCTTTTGCTGTTAGAAGGAAGCTTCTTTCATATTCCTCTTCGTTTTTATCCTCTTTTTTTTTCCTCCTTTATTTTTTCCTCCTCCGTATTTATCCTCCTCTTCCTCCTCTTCCTCCTCCTCCTCCTCCTCAGCTTTTCATTGTGCGGCGTAATACCGCAAAGAATTTCCCAATTATCGACAACGCAACAAAAATATTGAAGACAAGCGGGAGGAACCCTGCAAAAACTGAGCGCGGTGGATGTGAGTTGGATGTTTTCCTTCCCATCAAGGCGACTGACAAACGATCCGTCGCTCCCGCCAAAAAAGACAAATGAAAAACTTCCTCTTCCAGATCTCCTTCCAAATTGAAGAGAGAAAAAAATAGAGTCTGCGTTCCGAACTTTTAGAGATAACGCTTGGAAGAGGATATTTAAAGTTTTTGATATGAATATTTTTGAAAACTAATATATGGATACCAAAATTCCAAGTCTGCGAGAATGCCATATATCGTGATGTCAATGATGATGATATGATGATGAATATGATATGATGGTTATAAAAGATATATTAATATATATATTATCATTATTATTTATGTTGTTATCATTTAGTTATTATTATTATTATTATCATTATTTTAAGTATTACTGTTATCATTTACTATTACTATCAATATTATTGGGAATAATATTGTTAATGATATTATTATTATCATTATTATAATTACTACTTTAAGTATTATTTTAATTATTATCACTTATTATATTATTTTTATTATTATTATGAATGTTATTATTATTATTTTATTATAATAATAATAATTATTATTATTATTGCTATTATTATTATTGTTGTTATTATTTATTTTTATTTCATTACAATTGTTATTATTATTATTATTTCAAAAAAAAAATTACTGTTATTAATTTATCATTGTTATAACCATTAGTATCATTATCATTAGTTTTGTTGTTAATATTATCATAACCTTTATTATCAATATTATTATTATCATCAGTAGTAGTATTACAAAGGAATACAAAGGAAGAACAGACGGCAACAATCCTACTGGGCCAAACGAGGCTCCCTGTGTGACTACTTTCTACCACTATAGTTTCTACGTCCTAGAGGTTAAAGAATAGCAAAGTTGAAGGTTCCTCCCCACCCACCTCTCCCTCTGGCCGAGGCCGGCATGAAAAAAGTGAGAAAAAAACACCATACAGTATTGAAAAACTGCCATGGAATTTGATAGGAAAGATTGAAGGAGAGACATATTCTAAACTAAAGCTAAAAAAATAATAATTACGTAGGGCCGAAGTAATCGAGTTGGGCAGATGATGCTAAGTATTTATCTAGTTTGTTCTTAAACGCCTCAACCGTGTTACTATTAACTACTTGTGCTGGAAGAGAATGCCAAATATTAACAACTCTATTAATTAAAGAAAAAGTGCTTCGCTTCATGTGACCGAAATCACTTACCAATGATCTTGTATCCATTACTACGAGTAGTGCTTGTCTAATCAATATTCAAATAGTCGTTTATGTTAACATTATCGAAGCCATGGAACATTGTACACAATTCTATTAAGTCTCCTCGCAACCTACGTTTTGAAAAGTAGAAGTAGTAGTAGTGATAGCCGCTGTAGTAGCAGAGGAAGTAGTATTGCCAAGATGGAGACTTTGGTATTGATTTGGTATAACACTTGAGTATTACAATTTGTATTAGTAACTGAATGGCTATGTGTTCATCCCTTTCCCTATATAGTAAACTCTTTTCCTGGTTCTATTTTTGCATATTCCTACGACTTCAATTCTTTCAAGGAAGAAGTGGGAAAACAACTCGCAAGCTAAATTGGCCCACCCTCTTTGAAGTCTCTCGCTGTCTTCTACGTATTTGGGGATTGGTATTCAGTAGGCCTTTTGTTACCTTTTTCTGCCCTTTGCTACTCCCATATGATATAAAAAAGAAGATCCTTCAAAGTGACCCCGACGTGTGACATTTCATTACATTAAAAACAGATCGTCAAGAGATTAATTTAGGACCAATGTGGTGATCGGCCTCAAACCGCATTGCACGGTGGAACAAAATTCAGCAACTACAAATGATATACTTTCACAGGCCTGTGCCACACGTCAACTGCTTGACCTGACTGATATTACAGCAGAAGAAACGGTGTCTTTTACAACATGTGGGAAATTGCAGAATATTCATTGAGTGACGAAGCTAATATAATGAGGAGGAGGTGCCTCCTCATTAAAAAAAAATGCAAAAGGATGAAAACACAAAAAAGTGTGGACCCTATGAATATTTGCTGGTGATACTTTTCGTTGAATATTCAGCATCCATCGCCGTACCGTTACCACGGGAGATATGTTTTTGAATTCAATGTTTGAGGCCAATGATAAACACGCCGGGACCTGTCTTGACCAGGGGCGGCTGTGGCAGTGACGGTGGCTGCTTAGGTCACGCCGGTGTCAGATAATGTGCACCGCGTTAAGTGTAAGAACTACTCTATTTATAAAGACCATCTCGTGCAGTGCTTTGCCTTCATTAGCGGGAACACAAGGAGCATCGCTCAGCGAATGCTTAATTGTCTTGATCATCACAAAATTAATGCATAGTAGCGAAAGATTAACAGCCAATTTCTGTTTCTCTATATTTCAGTTGTTGTTTTTTCATACTAAACTCATTTAGTGTATCCCTTGTAAGGGAAATGGAGGGAATTAAATTTGAATTTTCTTATTATTTCCCGCCGAGAGTCACGTCAGTGTCCATCAGCGGCCGTCACGCAATGGAGGGCATCCACGTGCAGGCCGCGGCCCCCCTCAACGTGTCATGGCGTGTCGCGGGGCTTCCTCGCCGGCAAACCTGACGGCGTTGTTACTGCAGCTAACTGGAGGCTGGACTAGTGTGCGTTCGCTCCAATACACTTGACAAAGAAAATTTTACGACACGACGCGCTAGACGAAAATAATTATACATTCACGGCTGGAAAAATATATAGGAAAAAAATCCTGCAGGCGTTAGAGTCTCTTACAAGGAAGCTCATTAAACGAAATAAAATTATTTGGACACACGGTCGTGTGTTTTCTCAGGAGTTTATTAACCCCCTATCTCACATACACGATTTAAGAAATTGCGAACACGATTTAAGAAAAGTTGAAAAATCGTGTTGATTCGTGCTCGACCTTGTGGTTTATGCAAATTTCTTAACCAAACACGACCCTCATACGACCAAACACGACCCTCATACGACCCTCATACGACCTTCATACGACTGAGCACGACACTCATACGACCGTCATAAGATATTCATACGATACAACACGATTTAACCTCATTTAACACGACCCCAATACGACTGTCAT
>JACEEZ010014329.1:50000-67500 GCA_016584305.1 Chionoecetes opilio
CTGTTCTGACGTCATCAATAACAGTCGTAGCCCTGTTGAAGGGAAGATTTTTTTTTTCGCGCGCTTTTTAAAAAAGTCGTGTTTTTACAGAAATAAGGCCTGAAAATCAATTATTTTTGGTAGATTAGGTGTTTTGAATTCAACATAATTCGGCAAAAAAAAATTGGGTCTGGACGATTACTTTAAATTTGTTTTCTTTATTCGCGAGAGAGAGAGCGCGAGACCCACCACCTAGCCACCACCCACACCCTGCCCTTTCGTCGCTATGCCCCTCCCACTTTTGCAAACTTAGGTTGAAAAAAAAAATTCGCGGCCCGTCACCCACGGTCGCGGCTCCCGCGACAACCACCGCAGAGGCTCGCCGCCTCTCCTATGGCTGCCACGCCCACCGTCGCGACTTCCGCAGGCAGGCATGTGGCCCACAGCCCACCGACGTTGCTGGCTGATTCTTCCTTCCAAGTTTTCCGGCAGTGGCGTCGTCTGTAGGAGGATTTCTCCACCATCTCCAGCCATTCACAGGCTGCCACGACATAAGCAACTCATCCAGCTGCGGATGGCTGTGTCAATGGACGTACAAAGGATCCTAGAACATACCCTAGGGATCGCACTTGACACTTCCTTGACTGTGACAGAGGTCTTAGACACCCTACAGTCCCACTTCAAGAGCCAACGAAATGAAGCACTACGCCGTCGAGAACTCCTGTGTTGTAAGCAGGCTGACGGCGAGTCATTCTCCGATTTCTTCGTACACCTGAAGAACCTGGCAGAGGAGGTCAACTTGTGTACTGGTAACGCTATGACGTACGCGGAGATCCAATTGAAAATGGTTCTGCTGATGGGTGTGCGAGATTAAGAGCTGATTCAACGCCTTATCTCCCTAGACACAGGCGCTTCTCTTCAAGACGTGGTCACCTGTTGCCGTTCCTTCGAAGCCACCCGTCATAGATAGATAAGATAGATAAATTTATTGACAACAGCATACATATTACTGTATAAAATACATAACGTTTAACGTAATATCAAGTTTGCAACAGTATAAATATATGGAATAATTCGCCTAAACTGTAGTCCACAAAAAAACTTTACATACAAGTATAGTTATATTACTGAGAGGTAGCTCAACTGAAATTATACAATATATTCATCTCAAAAATAATATCACTGAAAAACATTAATAAGACAAAAAGTGAAAAATAATAAGTCATAAAAAGGAAAGTAAGAACACGTTACTAAAAAGTAAAACACCAAAGGAAACAAAACAATAAAAGTAATACCAGAAAGATTATCAAATTCTAAAAAAATTAATGTTAAGTGTAAAAATTGCTAAACAAAACAAACATACAGCCTCCGCTATATCCTCGTCTCCAAGCCAGCTTCGCGTCATGTCTACCTACAAGAAAGGCAGGCGCCACGACAAGACGCCTCATTCACCTCAACAGCCACCTTCAGGTCAGTGCGTGAAGACTCAACATAGAACAGTGGTTCCCAGCCCTGTCCACCCCTGCCAATCCTGCGCGCGGCGTCATGGCCCAAAGTGTCCGGCCAGGGCTGTGTCTTGCTACAACTGCGGCCGTCAAGGTCATTGGGCGGGGACTGGCAAGTGTCCCGCCAAGACAGCCCAATGCCGCCTCAGCACCAGGACTGGCCACTACGACAGGTTCTGCCGCATCACGCCTAGCCACGATGGCCAGGGTGGCGCGTTAAACGTTGGTCGCGTATCACCCACCCCACGGCGTAAATACAGCAACTGTCGTAGCCTAACAGATGTCTCACCTTCAAGTGCCAAGACTAAACAGACATTCCCTCATAAACAGACACTTGCCCACACGACACCGGTCTGCGTTCACCTGGTGCACGGCGAGTCTACTTCAAGGCTCCAGATGTTACCAGACACAGGCGCTGACGTCACTGCCATCGGCACGAGATACTTGCAAATGCTTCACATCCCCCTCAGCAGCCTACAGCCTCTACCGTCCACTACTACGCTGACAGCGGATGGGCCAGAAATGACACCTGCTGTGGGATGTTTTTACGCTACTTTACGACTCTACGGGAAATCTTGTACCGCCAAGATACAGGTGCACGAGGGTATTCAAACGCCCCTCCTCTCCTACGGCCACTGCATGGAGATGGCTATCATTTCACCTGCCTTCCCAAAGCCACTATTGGAGGTAAAGCACGTCAACAGATGTGCTGAGATGACTCTCCCTCCTACCCCGTCCCCGTCCGCTACACGGGCGTACTTTCTGCGCAAGTTTCCGGACGTGTTACTCTCCAAGGCGGATCTCAAAACGTCGCCTCTGAAACCCATGGTGGGCAAACCCATGAGGATTCACGTGAAGGAGGGAGCCGTACCATTCGCCATTCACACACCGAGGCAGGTTCCCTTCGCTTTCCAGCGTCAAGTTCAGGAGGAACTTGAATCGATGACACGTCAGTGAATCATCAAGCCTGCCGGTGACGACCCTTCAGAGTGGTGTCACCCAATAGTCGTCGTGGCTAAGGATAAAGGCGTGAGAATCACGGTTGACTTGACGAAACTCAACGCTCAAGTGTTGACACATCCCATCCCATCGACCATCCCATCCCATCGACCATCCCATCCCATCGACGTTGATACATCGTCAAGCCCGACACATCCTGCCCCAACTACATTCACCGCCGTCCGCAGTGTTAACCCGTCAGCGCGTTTTTTCACCACAGCGGACGCCTTGTGCGGGTGCTGGCAGTTGGAACTGCACGAGGACGACCAACACCTGACAACCTTTATCACACCATACGGCCGCTTTCAACACTGCAGAGGCCCCATGGGTTTCCCGGCTACCGGTGACGCTTACTGTCTCCGCGGCGACCTGGCCGTGCAGGGTGTAGATAACTGCGTTAATGTGGTTGACGACATTCTCCTCTTCGACGACGACTTCCACACGCATCTCCAACGTATTCACCAAGATGCTCACTAGATGTCGCAAGTACGGGATCACACTTAACAAAGCCAAGTTCGTGGTCGCCGCGCCTAGTGTGAGTTTCTGCGGGTATAACCTCTCAGCTGAGGGCGTAGCCGCGGATGAGGACAGAGTCAGTGCCATCCGGGACTTCGCGACTCCCGCTAACTTGACTGACCTCCGCTCATTCATGGGCCTGGTGAACCAGCTGTCAGAGTTCATCCCAGCCATCGCCGCTGCCGCCCAGCCACTCCGCCCCCTGATGAGCCCGAAAAGAACGTTTACTTGGACAACTGATCACGACGAGGCCTTCAGTCGTGTCAAGACGGCGCTGGTTCGACCGCCGCTTTTCGCTCACTTTGACCCAGCACTTCCAGTTATTCTTCAAAGTGACGCCTCTCGCCTCTACGGGCTTGGTTACGCCCTTCTGCAAGACTATGGCCAGGGACGCACATGCCTCGTTCAGTGTTTAGTTTAGTTTAGTTTAGTTTAGTTTATTGCCATATCTTTAGAAGTACATATATTATATAATTATATACAAATGTGATCTTAAGCATTAGTCCGCCGAGCAACAGCTCCCTGGCGGACAGGAACAGTGTACAAAATATTATAAATATATGAAGGGCGGCAATAATAAAATATATTTACAAATAAAAAAAAATGTTAACTACCATAACAATTACCCAAGTTGATTGATACAATTAAACACTAATTTTGCTACTGAAAATACTAATGATGTGAAGAATATTCATATTAATCCCTAATGTTTTGATTCTGTTGATGGAAAAAGTAAGTCTTAAGTCTATTTTTAAATGTATTAAAATTGTTAATACTTTTCAAATTGTTTGGTAAATTGTTCCAACAATTAGGACCAACACAGTGCAGTGAATGTTTATATAATGTTGTTCGTGGTTGTGGACATATCAGGTCAATATGGTTTCCCCGCGTACCTTGACTGTGGTGAAGAACTTTAAATAATTTATTACTATCACTACTATCATTTATACCATTGTAAATTGTAAGTACAAGAAAAATTTTTTTTTTAAACTCAAATTTCAGTAACCCTAAATCATTAAATAATAAATCTGTATGATCATACTTGCCCTTAAAGCTAATTGTTCTTATTATTTTCTTTTGTGCAATGAAAACATCTTTTACAGTGGAAGGCCAAGTACATCCCCAGACAGACAAACAGTAAATTATATATGGATAACATAAAGAATAGTATATGCTTCGCAAAGCTTCAGTCGTTAAGTTGTGCCTAATTCTGTATAAAATTCCACACATTTTTGATAAGTTCAAATTTACAGATTGTATATGTTATTTCCAATTTAAATTTTCGTCAATAATAACACCCAGAAATCTAATGTAAGTGACTATCTGAATTTCATTTTCTCCAAGGTAAACTGAACCTAAAATATTAGCAACAGAACGATTTTGAAAAAGTATATAATTAGTTTTTCTTATGTTTACAGATAGTTTATTAGCTAAAACCCATTTCGATATATTCTCTAGTTCACTATTAACTTTAACATGTAACTGATCTAATGCCCTATCTTTTAAGAGAAGATTTGTGTCGTCTGCAAAGATAACATAGCTGAAGCTATAACTGGCATTACAAATATCATTAATATATACCAAGAATAGTAAAGACCCCAAAATTGATCCCTGAGGCACTCCCCTATTGGTACTTTTCAGCGTGGATATATTGTTGTTACAAAACACTGCTTGTTTCCTGTCTGTCAAGTAGCTAGTGAATAGTTTAAGTGGTACACCTCTTATTCCCAAATTTTCAAGTTTATCTAATAATATTTTATGATTAAGTGAGTCGAAAGCTTTAGACAAGTCTAGAAATATTCCTACAACATGAAATTTCCTTTCCAGACAGTTATACACTTCACTTGTGAACTTTGCTATTGCTTTTTCCGTTGATTTGTTTTTGCGAAAGCCAAACTGATATTCAGATAACAATTTAAAATTTTCCAAAAATCCACTAAATCTTTTTACAATAGATTTTTCAAACAATTTACTTATTGATGGTAAAATAGATATTGGTCGATAATTGTTTTCATCTCCTTTATCGCCTGATTTATGGATGGGAATTACTTTTGCTGTTTTTAGTTTATCTGGGAAACATCCTTCCTTAAAACACTGGTTAATGACATGAGTAGGTGGGACATCAATGTACTGAGCTGTGTGTCGGAGGAGACTTGGGGGGATGTCATCATAGCCTGCTGCTGTGTTTTTCAGAGACTTAAGGTGCTGTTGAACTTCCTCTTTGGTAACTGGATACAAATACAATGACATTTCTGCAGGATTATTAAAATATTGCTTGTGAGAATTTAATTTAATGTCATTGGGATGATTTAGATTTTCTGGTATATTCAAAAAGTGATTATTGAAGATATTTGCAGCAAGATCAATGTCATTTTTCAGTTTTATTTCATTACTGTGTCTGCCATTTTTCCTGCCCATCAAGTTGTTTATAACGGTCCATGTTGATTTAACATTTCCTTGTCTAAGTTTTAACTGATCTTTATGATAATTATTTTTGGCAACACGCAGAAGGGTTACGAGCTTGTTCCTGTATTTTCTATATCGAGGTCCATATGTTAAAGGCCATTTGGCAGCCAATCTTTCCAGTCTGTGCTTTTCTCGGATACTGTTTCGTAAACCCGAAGTAATATGAGGACTTTTAATATGTTTATTATATAATTATTAATCTTAACCTTTCTTAGTGGAAAGCATATTTAGAAGTTTTCATTGTATAGACTATAGAATTTATCAAATGCCTCATTTGGATCATTAATATCTAAGATCTGTATCCAATTTGTATTTGCTGTCACCCTTAAAAATTTGTTGATGTTTATCTCAGACAGGCACCTCTTTTGTGTATAGCTGTGGATTTCATAATAAAATTTTCGAACAAATTGTGAGTAAAGTGGAAAATGATCCGTTAAGTCCGTGTATAGAATACAGTTTTTTACATTTTTCTCCGGATAGGAGGCCCATATATGATCTATTAATGTAGCACTATTGTCAGTTACTCTAGTAGGTTTCGTTGTTAGGGGATAACATCCATGGGAGTACATTACATTCATGAAATCTATTACACCAGGATCACTTAATTTAAGTAGATCCAGATTCCAGTCCCCCCAAAAATAAACATAAGTAAACTTCTTAACTTCAATGAAATCAAACAAAAGATCAATTTCGTGTGGCTCAAGATTCCTCGCTGACGCCGAGACCCGCTACGCCACCATTGAACTAGAACTGCTCGCCGCAGCCTGGGCCATATCGAAGTGCAGGCCTTACTTAATAGGCCTACAGAGCTTCACGTTGATGACGGACCATCGACCCTTGATCCCGATTCTCAATCACTACACCTTGAACGCGGTTGAGAACCCTCGCCTCCAACGCTTCAAGGAGAAGGTTTCGCCCTACCTGTTTACAGCCGTGTGGCGTGCTGGGAAGCAGCTCTGCATCCCCGATGCTCTGTCACGAGCCCCAGTTAGCCGCCCCACGCCAGAGGACGAGATGGTGTGCGCCGAAGCCGCAGCACACCTCAGGAGCGTCGTGTCCCTCAACGCCATCAACCAGGATCAGGACCCTTCACACCTTGATCCGCCACACCAAGACGCCGATAGGACGATCCAGGAACTCCGAGCCGCAGTAGCGACAGACCCGTCGTACACCCGCCTACGGGACTGCGTGACGTCAGGATTCCCTCCTAATCGGTACACCCTGCACAGCTCTCTACTCCCCTACTGGAAATTTCATAACTGCCTGTACGCAGACGGGGAGCTGGTCCTGTATGGCCAGAGAATTGTGGTTCCTGCAGCCCACCGCCGCCGCACCCTTGCTCGGCTGCACGACAGTCACCGAGGTGTCGCAGCCACGAAGCGCCGGGCACAGCAGACTATCTTCTGGCCAGGTATCGATGCCGACATTACCAGCACCGTTCAAGCCTGCGAGCCATGCCAGAGCCTACAGCCCAGTCAGCAACAGGAACCACTACTGTGCGACGACCACCCCTCCAGGCCTTTCGAGTCTATCTCCGCAGATCTTTTCTCCGTCGCCGGGAAGTCGTTCCTGGTCATCGCGGACAGGCTCTCCGGGTGGCCTGTGGTCGTCCCCTGCGGGGCCAATACTACCGCCACGCACACCATACGGCTCTTCTGCCGGTACTTCTGGGAAGTTGATGTCCCCTTCCGCCTCAGGACTGACGGCGGGCCCCAATTCACCAGCACTGCCTTCCGGAACTTCACGGAGCGCTGGGGTGTCTACCACGCGCTATCTTCGCCGCATTACCCCCAGTCTAATGGCCACGCCGAGGCGGCCGTCAAGTCGGTGAAACACCTCATCTTCATGACGGCGCCCAACGGCAACATCGACAGTGAAGGCCTCGACAGGGGTCTCCTGGAGCTTCGCAACACTCCTAACTCCACGGGACGATCCCCTGCGATGACACTTTATGGCCACTCGCTCCGCTCCTGTGTCCCTGCCCATCCTGAGTCCTTCTCGGAGGAGTGGCAGGCCCGCACAGAGGACTATGATCGCTGAGCTGTCGCCCGTGCTGAGCAGGTCAAGGCTCAGTACGACCAGCATGCCCGCCCCCTACCCAGGCTGTGTGTCGGCCAGACCGTCCGTGTTCAGGACCCGACATCACACCGCTGGGACAAGGTCGGGGTTGTTATGGGCTGCGGCACGACCAGGGACTTCGAGGTGCGTCTTCCCAGTGGGCGCGTCTGGTGGCGAAACCGCCGTTTCCTCCGACCCGTCCCAACCCCTAGTGACGACACTCTACCCTGCGTCCCTGTGTCCCCTTGCTCGGACGAGAAAATCACGTCCCCTTTCATTCACCCCCCTGTGACCCCGCGCCGTTCTAAGAGGCTTAAGGAACAGGAGCCCGCTCGAGACTAGCGCTACGAGCGTGAGGGGGGAGGGAGGTGTGGATATGTGATTATAACCAGACAGTCACACCTACATAATATGCACGCCTCTTAATACACATATATTGTTATATGGCAACTGCGCCACAAAGTGGCAACAGTGCACCGCCCTCCAGGGCAGGAACCCAGCAACAAAGGTAGTTGCGCCAGCAACGACCATCTCTCCGAACTTCTTTTCCTAACGACGAAAGCTACAAAGCCTCCCTTTTCGGTCGTTAACGCGTCGGAAGGCGCTGATTGGCTAAGGCGAGTAATGACGTCATCAAGCGCGTCATCAGTCACCAGCCAATGACAAACAGTTTTTAAAACTTCTCGACCAATCACAAGTCAGCGAGACATATTTCCGGGCAAGAATGGCATGCCAGACTGCCTCTCCCCGCCTTCTTTCCCCGTCATCTCAAACTAATTCTCGTTTTATTCGGAATGCTTACGTTTTAAGGAGTTTTAATGTATCAGATAGTAAGATGTATAAGTAAGGAGCCTGTGTTGCTAGTGTTTTGGTGGTAGAAGGTGTGTGTGTGGGTTGAAATAGTGAATATTTGTGATATGGGGAGGCCCCGCGGCAAGGCCTCTCCGTCACTCTGCCCCGCCATCAGTCACCTCATTATAACATCTTTAAATCACCCTTATTTAAGGTGACACACGGTGCTACATTGATTTAGATAATGACAAGTAATAATATCTAATATTAATAACATCTCACCATAATCACTAAGTTGTATAATAACGAGTAATAAGACGTTTAATCCTGCCCAAACCTAGTGGCGGAGGAGCTGGCGGCTCCAGCCGCCACACTCAAGTTTTGAGTAAAAACCCGCAGTTATCCGCCTCACCTGTGCCTTCCTGAAGAAGACAGTCAGCTCCCACGCCTGTGATAGCACCATAGGATATCACCAGGGATCATAGGATTCCTCAAGGGGTTCTCGCTCCCCTACTAAATATTACCAAAGACATCTATCTCCCTTGGTGAAGTTGGTGTTGATATCCACCTCACGGGCTTCATCATGCTGCTGCTGCTGCTGCCGAAGGCCGCGCTGCCAGACGTAGATGAGTCCCTTGCTTGTATTTCATCTCTTTACTCATATATATGAATAATATCCATCCAAATGCAATCATATGTCTACATTCACCTATAAAAAAGATATTTCATAGCATACCAAGCAATAATGAGCATGCCTGGAGACTTCCGACCTCTGCTAATACCGGTCTTGAGCAGTCGTTGGCCAGTGTGCACGTTAACGACGAAACCGACGACTTTTCCGCGCTGTGGGTTCCGTCGTTGGACTAACGACCAAAAAAAGGTCTTTAAGTGTTTTGTGGCTTCTGGCCCAGGCATCCATGTAACTTAGTCGTTGCCCCGCAGCCGGACCGCCAACACCAGCCCTTCGCTGGTGGTCCCGCTTATCTCTGTTCTTTATAATAAACACCTACGGAAGTAATGCTCGCTTCTCCTTCGGGTAAAGTACCCTCAACCACTCCGGTTAATCACTGCAAACCACGAGCAACAATTTAAGTCTCCTTCATCAACACATTTTCACGACATGAGGGAGCCCGCCTCTCCCTGCAGAACCCAAAGTATACAAAGAATGTCTATGAATACAACGAATGTCTATGTGGTACTCTGGCAGCACCAACACCTTCACCAGAGCAGCGGCGGGAAAACCAGAACCTCGAGACTGAAACAGTCAGCGTGAATAATGCCCGAGTTACGGTGATCAAATATGTGACCAAGACTTCCTGCTGAAAGTTCGATGAGCCAGATTCTCGCAGCCTGAAATTTACTTCCAAAAATATAATTCTCGTTGCATTATTGGGCGTGACTGTTGTCGTGGAGGCAGCTCCGGATCCCTCACTACTGAGGTGTCGTCAAGTGCCACAAGTATTGGTCATATTGTTCCTCCGCTGAACACAATACACCACTCCGCCATGTCTTCCCTCCAGGAACGTACCTTTTATTGGACTTTAGTAGTAGTACTGAAAAAGTTTTTACCGTCACATAGGACATCGTGGCTGCTTCTCTCTCTCTCTCTCTCTCTCTCTCTCTCTCTCTCTCTCTCTCTCTCTCTCTCTCTCTCTCTCTCTCTCTCTCTCTCTCTCTCTCTCTCTCTCTCTCTCTCTCTCTCTCTCTCGCTTTTCTATATTATAATTGTAGACTCGTGCATATGTATTTTTTTCAGTTTCTATTTTAATTTTAACTGTGTGTGTGTGTGTGTGTGTGTTTGTGTGTGTGTCCCCTCCGTGCATGTTTTATTTTTTTATTTTACCTGTCACCTTCCAAGCGTACACACACACACGCACACACACACACACACACACACACACACATACATATATATATATATATATACATATATATATATATATATATATTGCCTGAGTGACTCGGTGTATTAGAGCGTCGCGCGCCAGTCCGTGGTTCGGGTGTTCGATCCCCGGCCCTGCTAGTTCCTGGGGATTTTTCACTGAGAAGTTCGGGCGGTTACTGCCCCCCTTGAGCAAGGGGATGGGGTGTGTCTGGTGTTGAGGGTCCAGCATTACCTTAGATAGGTCCTATAGATGAGCTCCAAACTCTTTTAAACTCTTCAAACAAACAAAGTCTTCAAACTCTTATTTCAAGGAGGGTTAAACTGGCGATCGCGAGTCCAGCTCGCGTGGACAAGACCGTGGGTGAATACACACAAAATTAGCGAGCAGTGTCAACATGTCTCGCGCTTGGTTGAAACTAGAAAAAAATTATATACAGAGAAAAATTGAACAATAGCAAAATTGCATAAAGAAAAGATAAACCAAAAGTATCTAATAGCCTAACAGCAGCGATGCCACGACGGTGACGCTTGGCAAGTGAGGAGGGACGGAAATACGACAAGGGCAACGCCAGGGTAGGCGAGGAAGTGCCTGGGAGGAAGAGGACAGCGAATGGTGAAAGGGAAGAAAAATGGTGGCAGGTGAGGGGAAACGGGTGATAGGGAAAGGAAATTAAAGGCCAAGAGGAGGCTTAGGGCCGGGCGAGAGGCAGAGGGAAGCCTTGGAATTCGAAAGGTTTTGTGCCAGAGTACAGTAAAGGTAAACTCGTGGCGCGGCGCTAACGGGAGGTAAACGAACGAGTGTGTTAACAGGAAAGAAAAAGTGACGCGAGAATTGTTCTTTGTTAACAGGAACGAGAGAAAGTTTGCAATATTGTGTGTGTTTACTCGATCTTTACTGGTTTTCTTCTTCATATATATTATATTTCAGGAAGAGCTTGATTGATTGTTTTCCTTTTGATGTTTCTATGCAGAGGTGCGAGGATTTTTTTATTTTTTTTATGTTTTTACGGACGGATATGGAGGTATAAAAGGTACTTAAGCTTCTGAAGAGAGAGAGAGAGAGAGAGAGAGAGAGAGAGAGAGAGAGAGAGAGAGAGAGAGAGAGAGAGAGAGAGAGAGAGAGAGAGAGAGAGAGAGAGAGAGAGAGAGAGAGAGAGAGAGAGAGAGAGAGAGAGAGAGAGAGAGAGAGAGAGAGAGAGAGAGAGAGAGAGAGAAGAGAGAGAGAGAGAGAGAGAGAGAGAGAGAAAGAGAGAGAGAGAGAGAGAGAGAGAGAGAGAGAGAGAGGGGGGAATGTGACCAGACAGAAAGATAATGGTAAAAAGAAAGTAAATGGAGGACAAGGCGGCAACCAGTGGTAGGCATTTGACCTATTTCTGTATTAACATTTGATGATCTGAAACTTAATGACGTATAATCACATTTAATTCATATGTGAAAGGAAAAAAGTTTCAATACACGTATGGGAACATAAGAACATAAGAAAATAAGGAAGCTACAAGAGGCCGCGAGGCCTACACGTGGTAGTTCCTGTCACCTAACACTACCTACATCTGTAGCGAGTAAAGTAGTCACCCCTTTCAGTCTCCATGTTTCCGTTCTCTGCCAGTGCGGTCTATAACAGAGAATCAGCGTAGCACGGGGACTATTCTATTTTGTAGTCTTCAATAATTGTTATTGTAATTATCATGTGTTTGCACTGTTATCAGCTTATCAATATAATCAATTATATACAACGTGTCACCAGCAATATATACTGGAAGTATCTTTGGTGAAACTCGCATGTCTTGGCGAGTTTTACATACACCTTGAAAATCACCATTTATGAAACCTGAAATTTTGTATATATACTCCAGATTTTATGCAATAAAATGAACCTGAACTGACAAAATGAGTATCCTTCATTCCAGTTCAACCATAAGCTATGAACACTCCACCTAGTTACAAATGGTGACCCTGGAGTGTATGCTAATGGTTCCTAGGTGGCTTAAACCGGTGCTGTCCATCTCGGCATAGAAATGCAATTTCTATGCTTTGCTGGACACAAGAGCACACCTCTCCTAGTCGTGGGACCTGCGTCTTCGGAAGCATTCGTCCCATTGCTCCCGCTGTATATTCCTAGCCTCCAGCTTCACTGGTGATCGCTAGGTTGAAAGCGGGATAGGGAGAAATACACTTATACGTGTAGCAGCCACCTAGTCAGGTTTCCCACCCAAACCCCGGCACCTTCTGTGCCTTCCTCAGGGCATTTTTGCCCTCAGACGCCTTACTGCGTCCTCAGCGGCCTATGCGCATTCAGCGCGGCCACTGCCCCGTCAGATGCCTTACTGCGTCCTCAGGCCTATGCGCATTCAGCGCGGCCACTGCCCCGTCAGATGCCTTACTGCGTCCTCAGGCCTTATGCGCATTTAGCGCGGGCCCTGCTTCCTCCGAGGCCTCACTGCGGCCTATGCGCATTTAGCGCGGCCGCTGTCCCCCTCCAGACGGCTCACCGCGTCCTCAGCGGCCTTATGCGTGTTTAGCGCGGGCCCTGCTTCCTCAAACGCCTCAGTGGCCTATGTGCACTCAGCGCAGCCACTTCACCCTCTGACGCCTCCTTGCGCCCTCAGCACGACCTCACGCGCATTCTGCGCAGCCCCACGGTGTTATTGAATCACTCCACGGCCGCCGCTCGCCGCCCTATGGATTACTCACCACCCTGTGGATTACTCACCGCCCTTTGGATTACTCACCGCCCTGTGGATTACTCATCGCCATGGCGCAACACTGCCACGCCCGCACACAAGCCGGCGGCACCACTGCCCTTGGGGGTTTAAAACTGGGCCCCCCCCGCAACACTTTCCCGGCGGCCCCACTGCCATGGCCCGGGAACACTGCCACGCCGCAACACTGGCCCCGGCACCACTGCCATGGCGTCAACCTGCCAAAGCCCGCGACTCACAGCGGCGGGACCCACTGCCATGGCGGTTTAAAACTGCCACCCCCCGCAAAACCCGCCCGGGGGCACCACTGCCCTGGCGTCAACATGGGCCCCGCCCCCGCTCACAGCCGGCGGGGGACCACCCGCCATGGCGGTAACACGCCAAAAGCCCGCAACACTGCCGGGGGCACCACTGCCATGGGGGCAAAAACTCCACCCCGCCCACTCACAGGGCCCGGGGGCAAACCCCTGCCCTGGCGCAAAAACTGCCAAGCCCGCAACACGCCGGGGGCCCACTGCCATGGCGGTAACACTGCCCGCCCCGCGACTTTACGCCGCGGCAACACTGCCTTGGCCGGGAAAATAAATGCCACCCCGCCACAGGGTCGGCAAACCCCTGCCATGGGGGGCAACACTGCCACGCCAGCAAACCCGGTCCCCCACAGCCCCCCACTTTAAATCGGCAAAAAAGAAAAACCAACAGCACCGCTCCACCCAAAAAAAAATCCCCGTTCCTCCCTCCCGCCCTCACAGGGGGGGGGGACTTAGCATTAAAATAGTTTACCCTTTCAGTCTCCATGTTTCCCTTCTCTGCCCGTTTCGTTTTATAACAAGAATTTAGCGTAGCACGGGGCTATTTTATTTTTTATCCCCTTTAATAATTTTTTATTTTAATTTTTTCATGGTTTTGCACGGGTTTTCAGCTTATCAATATAAACAATTATATACAACGTGTCACCAGGGAATAAAATACTGGAAATATTTTGGTGAAACTCGCATGTCTTGGGGAGTTTTACAACACCTTGAAAAACACCAAATTTTGAAAACCCGAAATTTTTTATATATACTCCAGATTTTATGGGAATAAAAAGAAACCTTAAAATGACAAAAGATTTTCCTTCATTCCCCGTTCAACCATAAGCTATGAAACCTCCCCCTATTTTTACACCACCTTTTTATCCCCATTCATGAAAACCCTTTCCGCCCCCCCTTTAAACTCCCTAATGACTCCGGGCCCCCAAATACCTGTCCCCACTGAAACCCTTCCACTCATTCACCCCCTATTTGTGAACCATTTTTTCCCTATTTTCCTTTTTAAATCTACGTTTTTTCCCGCTTGAACCCTTACTTCTTGTTTACCCGGGTTTAAAAAGCCGTAAACTTTTCCTCCCTCTCCTTTAAAAAATCCCTTTTATCCCTTAAAAAACTTTCTATCAATCGCCCCTTACTCTGGCCCTCCGAGTGAGTGTAATTTTAAAAAACTTAAAATTCCTCTCAAAAACAAAGTTACGCATCCTTGTACTTTTTTGGTCTCCTTCTCGGGATTTTTTTCTAACAACCTATATCCACCCTTAATAGGGCCCAAAAAACTGAACTGTATCAGGTGGGGCCTGACTAGAGCCAAAAAAGCTTTAGAATAACTTCCGCATTTCTACTTTTAACACTTCGGGTAATAATCCTAATACTCTATTAGTCATTTCGGGCCTCAATACTTTGTTTCCTAGGTCGGGGGTCTGGGTCACCCTCCATCCAAGATCTTTTTCCCCTTTGATCTTTTCAGCGATACTTTGCTTATGGTGTATCTTTTACCAGGGTTTTTCTCCAAATTTCAAAACGCTACATTTATCAATATTAAATTCCATCTGCCATCTGACTGCCCACTCTTTAAGTTTTTTAAGTCTCCCTGCAAATGTTTACTCAGACTGTGATCCAAAAATCCTACCAAACTTAGTATCATCAGCAAACTTGCGATATCACTGCAATCCCACTATCCAAGTCGTTGATGAAAAATAAAAAATAGTAAGGGGCCCCAAGAAAACCCTTTTTGGGAACTCATTTGTCCCCATCCCCATTCAGATTTGGAACCATTAATTTAACCCTTTGTTCCTATTACGTAGCAAGCTCGACCCAATGAAAAAACCTTCCCATCTATACCATGCCCCCTAACCTTTATTTAAGAGTCGCTCGTGTGGTACTTTGTCAAACCCTTACTAAAGCCCAGATATATTATATCATAATCCTTATCATTATCTGCCTTCCAAAAACTTTCTAAAAAAACTCAATAAATTTGGGTAGACATACTACCCTTGGGAATGCTGTTGGAATCATTGATCCAAACTATTTTATCTAAGTGCTCTCTAAGTTTTTTGCAATAAAGACCCCAAAATTTACCCCCCATGATGTTAACTTACGGGTCGAAAATTTTTACTTTAGTCCTCTGTCCCCTTTTTAAAATATGGGAACAACTTTTCCTTTCCTCCACAAAAATGGACTGCCTATCTCAACCGATTTCCAAAAAATGTGCACTAACGACTCACTAACAACCCCCTTGCATTCCTTAATCCCCGGGTAATTTCATGGGGTCCTGGCGATTTAATGTTTTCATTTTTTCTATCCCCTCTTTCCACCATTTCCTAGTTATCAAAATTTATTTTGAGTTTCTTAATCGTTTCCCCTTTGAACATCTTTCCTATCAGGTATCGTCTTTTTATCCTCCTCCGAAAAAAACACTTAAGAAATAATCTTTTGACTCCTACACATATCCTCATCCGTATTTAAATCTCCCCCTGTCCTGACCTAAGGGCCCAACTAATTCCCTTGCTTTTTTTTATAACCTGATAAAACCCCCTTTTGGGTCCCTGTTCGCCTGTTCTGCTTTTTTTAATCTCAAAATTGTTCTTGAAAACTCAGTTAATTTCTTCCCCTGTCCTTGCCATCACGTTATACTGTTTTTTTGTTTCCAATCCTGCTTTAACCTTAAAAAATGTTTCTTTTTACTCCAAAGTTTTGTTTTTTTAAATTGGGTCATCCCTTTTGGATCACCTTTCTGGACCTTATCTCCCTATAAAGGGAAAATTTTTTTTCTGTCCGTCAATTAATTCCTTTCAAATGAGATATAATCATCCCCGGCCCCCCCATTCCCTTTAACCCCTCTAATTTCCTCCTCAGCCCTGACCTCACTTCCCTGTCTAAAACCCCTCTAATTTCTCCCCAGTCGCCCACTACCAAACTGACCGCGCCAATTACCTCCAGGGGCCCTTCCCAATCCCTTTAAATTGCCTTTCCCGCTGCAACGCCTTTCCCGGGACCTTTTTTTCCCTCCTCCCCCACCTCTATTAAAAAATCCAGGTGTCTTCTTAAACCCCCTATTGGCCTTTCTGAAAATTAGAAAATTTATGCCTATTCCCTTAATTTTCCAACTTCCCTTTTAACAAAACTGATCTCTAATGGTCGCTTTTTTAAATTCCCCCCGACCTCCACATTTTTAAACTAAATCGTCTCTTTTTTCACAAAATTGAATATTATCTCCTCTGTAGGCTCCTTGATTGCTTGATTAGGAAATTACCGGATTATATTTAACTTATTGCATCCTTCACCTATGTTAAAACCCCTCTTATTTCCCAAAATTAAAAACTCCCACCCCGAAAAATCGATTAATCTGAGGCCTTGTTTATTTCTTCCCATATAGGGCTAAACCCCCTTTACATAAGTTTGAAGGCCTATAAAATACACCCAAAACCATTTTTCTTCCCTCCGTAAAACCCCTTTCCCATATAACCTATGCTGTCAAACTGTTTTTATAACATTGTTAAAACAACACTGCAATGCATCTCTTGCATAAAGCGCAAATCCTCCTCTCGTCGCCCACTCTGTCCTTGTGAAATAAATTATACCAGCTTTTATCTCGACTTCCGGATCGAAACCTTTCCCGAAAATCCCAAACCCTGTTTCTGTTTAAAGCTATTATATCAAAACCTCTACCTATTTATTCCTCCAGGAAATCTATCTTTTTTAAAATACTCCACATTTGTATAGAAACCTTTCAAGCAACCCCTCTTTTTTTTGTAAAATTTTCCTTTATCTTTAATAAACCCCCCCTCTCTCTTTTTTTAAAATCCTTAGTTCCCTGCCTTCTGAAACTCCTCTAGTGTTGCAAGTTCCTTTTACCCCCCCCCCGTGTCAAAACCCCCGGTTCTCTATTTTAAAAAAAGCCTGCAGTGCATCCCCTCCCTTTAAAGGGGTTTCAGACAAATCTAAACTTTTTTTCCCAAAAAGTGCACCCCCCCCGCGGTAAGGGTTATGCCCAAAAAGAGGCCCCAGCTGTCGAAAAAGGCCAACCATTGGCTTTGCAATGAAGTGCCCCCGGGAAATTCACCGCAATAGCCCTGGAGTACCACAATCGTCAACAAAGCGTCTTGGAAGGGACATCACACACCACGGGGAACCCACCCCTGTCCCAACTTTACCTACGTTTTCCCTTGACCGCCGTAGAAATTCCCACTTTTTACCACTAAACATCTTTTCCCCCAGCGCTCAGGCAACGAGGGGTTTTTTTCCCCTTGGGTCCGCATGCACTCAACTATCTTGTCACAAACAAAACCA
>JACEEZ010014329.1:77500-82500 GCA_016584305.1 Chionoecetes opilio
CCATATGAGGTGATTGCGCCACGGGGGGCGGAACCTATACCACACACACACACACACACACACACACACACAGACAGACAGACAGACAGACAGACACACTTTCGCTTATATTTATTTACCACTAGCCGCAAAGCCGCCGTCCGGGCGGACTTTTTGGCTAGCTCCTGCGGAGGGCTATTGGTGGGCCTTCGGCCCCCCACCTGTGTTTGGTGGGCCTTCAGCCCACCAAACATGGACTCTCCAGATAGCCCCTTCTAACTTTCCTGAAATCATGGATGTAGAAATGTATGTATTCCCCCCACCCATTCACTCACCCATTACCCATCACCCCCCACCCATTCACTCACCCATTACCCTCACCCCCCACCCATTCACTCACCCATTACCCATCACCCCCCACCCATTCACTCACCCATTACCCATCACCACACACCCATTCACTCACCCATTACCCCCCACCTATTCCCTCACCCATCACCCATCACCCCCAACCCATCACGCCCCACCCATTCACTCACCCATCACACCACACCCATTACCCATCACCCCACCCATTCACTCACCCATTACCCATCACCCTACATCAAGGCTTCCTCAATTCTCGCAACCCACTTTTGTTTTCACAATTCTCGCTAATAGGCTGCTAAAAAAAAGAAGAAAAAAAGTGATCGGATCATCTCATAAGTGGGCTTATGACCTTTCCCTGGTCAACCTGATTCCAAAAATGTGCCATATGAGGTGTTTGCGTCACGGGGGGCGGAACCTATACCACACACACACACACACAGACAGACAGACAGACAGACAGACATACTTTCGCTTATATTATTATAGATTACCCATCACCCCCCACCTATTCCCTCACCCATCACCCATCACCCTCAACCCATCACCCCCCACCCATTCACTCACCCATCACCCCACACCCATTACCCATCACCCCACCCATTCACTCACCCATTACCCATCACCCTACATCAAGGTTTCCTCAATTCTCGCAGCCCACTTTTTTTTTCACAATTATTGCTAATAGGCTGCTAAAAAAAAAAAAAAAAGTGATCGAATCATCTCATAAGTGGGCTTAAAACCTTCCCCTGGTCAACCCGGTTCCAAAAATGTGCCATATGAGGTGATTGCGCCACGGGGGGCGGAACCTATACCACACACACACACACACACACACAGACAGACAGACAGACAGACAGACACACTTTCGCTTATATTATTATAGATTACCCATCACCCTCCACCTATTCCCTCACCCATCACCCATCACCCCCAACCCATCACACCCCACCCATTCACTCACCCATCACCCCACACCCATTACCCATCACCCCACCCATTCACTCACCCATTACCCATCACCCTACATCAAAGTTTCCTCAATTCTCGATACCCACTTTTTTTTCACAATTATCGCTAATAGGCTGCTAAAAAAAAAAAAAAAAAAGATATCGAATCATCTCATAAATGGGCTTAAAACCTTCCCCTGGTCAACCCGGTTCCAAAAATGTGCCATATGAGGTGATTGCGCCACGGGGGGCGGAACCTATACCACACACACACACACACACACACACACACAGACGACAGACAGACAGACACACTTTCGCTTATATTATTATAACTAGCCGCAAAGCCGCCCTCCGGGCGGACTTTTTGACTAGCTCCTGCGGAGGGCTATTGGTGGTGGGCCTTCGGCCCACCAAACACGGACTCTCCAGATAGCCCCTTCTAACTTTCCTGAAATCATGGATGTAGAAATGTATGTATTACCCCCCCCCATTCACTCACCCATTACCCATCACCCCCCACCCATTCACTCACCCATTACCCATCACCCCCCACCCATTCACTCACCCATTACCCATCACCACACACCCATTCACTCACCCATTACCCATCACCCCTCACCTATTCCCTCACCCATCACCCATCACCCCCAACCCATCACCCCCCACCCATTCACTCACCCATCACCCATCACCCCACCCATTCACTCACCCATTACCCATCACCCTACATCAAGGTTTCCTCAATTCTCGCAACCCACTTTTTTTTCACAATTATCGCTAATAGGCTGCTAAATAAAAAATAAAAAAAAGTGATCGGATCATCTCATAATTGGGCTTAAAACCTTCCCCTGTTCAACCCGGTTCCAAAAATGTGCCATATGAGGTGATTGCGCCACGGGGGGCGGAACCTATACCAGACACACACACACACACACACACACACACACACACACACACAGACAGACAGACATCTATTCCCTATTCTATTCCCCAGACCCCCCATCTATTCCCTCACCCATCACCCATCACCCCCAACCCATCACCCCCACCCATTCACTCACCCATCACCCCACACCCATTACCCATCATCCCACCCATTCACTCACCCATTACCCATCACCCTACATCAAGGTTTCCTCAATTCTCGCAACCCACTTTTTTTTCACAATTATCGCTAATGGGCTGCTAAAAAAAAAAAAAAAGTGATCGGATCATCTCATTATTGGGCTTAAAACCTTCCCCTGGTCAACCCGGTTCCAAAAATGTGCCATATGAGGTGATTGCGCCATGGGGGGCGGAACCTATACCAGACACACACACACACACACACACACACACACACCACAGACAGACAGACAGACAGACACACTTTCGCTTATATTTACCATTACCCATCACCCCCCACCTATTCCCTCACCCATCACCCATCACCCCCAACCCATCACCCCCCACCCATTCACTCACCCATCACCCCACACCCATTACCCATCACCCCACCCATTCACTCACCCATTACCCATCACCCTACATCAAGGTTTCCTCAATTCTCGCAACCCACTTTTTTTTTCACAATTATCGCTAATAGGCTGCTAAAAAAAAAGAAAAAAAAAGTGATCGAATCATCTCATAATTGGGCTTAAAACCTTCCCCTGGTCAACCCGGTTCCAAAAATGTGCCATATGAGGTGATTGCGCCACGGGGGGCGGAACCTATACCCCACACACACACACACACACACACACACAGACAGACAGACAGACAGACAGACAGACAGACAGACAGACACACTTTCGCTTATATTATTATAGATAAAAGATATAGATGTTGTTTTTGTTATTCTCTCTTCTTCCACTTTGAATCCTGGCCACACCCTCTCCTCCTCCTCCTCCTCTTTACCATCTAACCATCAGATGTCTCCGTTTTCCTTCTCCTTCTCCACTTTTACCCTTCTCTTCCATATTTAATGTTTTTGCTACATCCTCTTCTACTACCCTACTGTAGCTATACGACACACACACACCACACACACACACACACTAATGAGCGAGTCGTTTATCTCTCTCTCTCTCTCTCTCTCTCTCTCTCTCTCTCTCTCTCTCTCTCTCTCTCTCTCTCTCTCTCTCTCTCTCTCTCTCTCTCTCTCTGTTGACTGTTGTTCATTTGCAGTTTTTTCTTTCTTCTAATTAATGTATGTGTGTGTGTGTGTGTGTGTGTGTGTGTGTGTGTATGTGTGTGTGTGTGTGTGTGTATACTCAAACTCTGCATGGTGGGCGTGTAAGTGCGTGCGTGTACGTAAATAAATGGTGCACACACAGCTGCCGCGACCATGACGCAAGAGGGGGGGAGGGATGCAGCGGAGGGGCGTTACCGGCGACGTATTATAAAGTGTTGATGCATTACGCCCACTCATTAGACACAGACTGACGATAATGAGCCAAGGTGTCCACACCAGAACAAAGAAAATTACTAGTGTTTTATTTTAACCACCTTTGTAGCTCTCTCTCTCTCTCTCTCTCTCTCTCTCTCTCTCTCTCTCTCTCTCTCTCTCTCTCTCTCTCTCTCTCTCTCTCTCTCTCTCTCTCTCTCTCTCTCTCTCTCTCCCTCTTGATCTTATTACAAAGTTTTGAAGTTTTGTGTGACCGAGGAGGTCGATTTTGTTGTTCATTCTTTTGTTGTTTCTGCCTTAATTTATATATTTTTCTCATATGTTTTTTGTGTGTTTGTTTTCACTCTTGCATAATTTTTTTTCTTCTATAAGTCATACATACATCTCACCACTATGTACATATGTTGTTTTAATTCGTATGCCGTTTGTCCATCTTTCACACTCTATTTTTACCGTTTGTACCAGGGAGAGTGCGTGGCCACCGTTGGCATGGCGTCATTGAAAAGAGAAAGCGACAGAAAAATACAACTATACAGCATCCATCACGCACGCTTCATCGCTTCGTCGGCGGCAAGAAAAGTGCGTGGCCAAAGTCAGCATCATACCACGGCAAAAGAAAGAAAAAAAGAAAAGTAAAGAAAGAAGGAAAAAAAAAAGAAGTATCCACCATCACTAGAAAGAAAAAAAGAAGAAAAGATAGTATCCACAATATCCATCGCTTTTGTCAAACCTGGAATGGACGAGTCACGCGAAACAACCTCAGAGAAGCGAAGGTGTTCTCTTATTCTCGAGGCCGTGAAGACGTCCTTTTGGAAAGACGAATTATGTGTACCTACGTTATACAATACGCACTGAAATCTTTGTCGTTACATTCATATAAGAGAGATCATTCGTTTATATGGCAGCACAATACGTAGTAGTTGTAGTAGTAGAAGTAGTAGTAGTAGTAGTAGTAGTAGTAGTAGTAGTAGTAGTAGTAGTAGTAGTAGTAGTAGTAGTAGTAGTAGTAGAAGTAGTATAGTGGTTAAAATGGCAGAAGCAAAAAGAGCACTATATAGCAAAAGTTGCAGCACTAATTTTGCTTAAAGTAATCGTCCAGACCATTTCATCATTCCTGATTTAATGCAGTCAAAATATAGCCATGATCGAGTATATCAACAATATGTTGTCACATTTTGCATCCTGTCACCCGTTTTTAAATGATCCGCATTCAAAATCTGTAAATTCCCCGTGCTCTCAAAACAACTGTTTATCAGCAGACGACGCACCATGGGTCGGCGACGTCACAGCAGGGAGCCTCCCAGCACCGCCTGATA
>JACEEZ010014329.1:90000-102500 GCA_016584305.1 Chionoecetes opilio
GTCTGTTGGTCTGTAGCATGTTGTGTTGTGCAGCTGTTGGAATGTTAGCTGTCTGTTCGCTTTCATTGTATTTCCTTGTTTGTAGAAGCTGTTTCCCTTTCATTGCTTTGTACGTTTTTTTTTGTGTGTAGTTAACTACTTTGAATCACTGGCGAAGGACATTGTACCGTATTCTATTTATTTAATTTTAATTGGCGTTACATGAAAAAGTTTTATTGTATTTATTTAATACTAGCCGCAAAGCTGCCCTCCGGGCGGACTTTTTGGCTAGCTCCTGCGGAGGGCTATTGGTGGTGGGCCGAGGCCCACCAAACACGGACTCTCCAGATAGCCCCTTCTAACTTTCCTGAAATCATGGATGTAGAAATGTATGTATTCCCCCCACCCATTCACTCACCCATTACCCATCACCCCCCACCCATTCACTCACCCATTACCCATCACACCCCCACACCCATTCACTCACCCATTACCCATCACCCCCACCCATTCACTCACCCATTACCCATACCCACCCCCCCCACCCATTCACTCACCATTACCCATCACCACACACCCATTCACTCACCATTACCCATCACCCCCACCTATTCTCTCACCCATCACCCATCACCCCCAACCCATCCACCCCCACCCATTCACTCACCCATCACCCCACACCCATTACCCATCACCCCACCCATTCACTCACCCATTACCCATCACCCTACATCAAGGTTTCCTCAATTCTCGCAACCCACTTTTTTTCACAATTATCGCTAATAGGCTGCTAAAAACAAAAACAAAAAAAAATGATCGGATCATCTCATAATTGAGCTTAAAACCTTCCCCTGGTCAACCCGGTTCCAAAAATGTGCCATATGAGGTGATTGCGCCACGGGGAGCGGAACCTATACCACACACACACACACACACACACAGACAGACAGACAGACACACTTTCGCTTATATTTACCACTAGCCGCAAAGCCGCCCTCCGGGCGGACTTTTTGGCTAGCTCCTGCGGAGGGCCGAAGGCCCACCACATGTGTTTGGTGGGCCTTCATCCCACCAAACACGGACTCTCCAGATAGCCCCTTCTAACTTTCCTGAAATCATGGATGTAGAAATGTATGTATTCCCCCCACCCATTCACTCACCCATTACCCATCACCCCCCACCCATTCACTCACCCATTAACCATCACTCCCCACCCATTCACTCACCCATTACCCATCACCACACACCCATTCACTCACCCATTACCCATCACCCCCCACCTATTCCTCACCCATCACCCATCCACCCCCCAAATCATCACCCCCACCCATTCACTCACCCATCACCCCACACCCATTACCCATTACCCCACCCATTCACTCACCCATTACCCATCACCCTACATCAAGATTTCCTCAATTCTCGCTACCCTCTTTTTTTTCACAATTATCGCTAATAGGCTGGTAAAAAAAAGAAAAAAAAAGTGATCGGATCATCTCATAATTGGGCTTAAAACCTTCCCCTGGTCAACCCGGTTCCAAAAATGTGCCATATGAAGTGATTGCGCCACGGGGGCGGAACCTATACCACACACACACACACACACACACACACAGACAAACAGACAGACAGACAGACACACTTTCGCTTATATTTACCATTACCCATGACCCCCCACCTATTCCCTCACCCATCACCCATCACCCCCAACCCATCACCCCCACCCATTCACTCACCCATCACCCCACACCCATTACCCATCACCCCACCCATGCACTCACCCATTACCCATCACTTACATCAAGGTTTCCTCAATTCTCGCAGCCCCCTTTTTTTCACAATTATCGCTAATAGGCTGCAAAAAAAAAAAAAAAAAAGTGATCGAATCATCTCATAAGTGGGCTTAGAACCTCCCCCACGTGAACCCGGTTCCAAAAATGTGCCATATGAGGTGATTGCGCCACGGGGGGCGGAACTTATACCACACACCACCCCACACACACACAGACAGACAGACAGGCAGACCAGACAGACAGACACACTTTCGCTTATAGTATTATAGATAGGCTGCTAAAAAAAAAAAAAAAAAAGTGATCGAATAATCTCATAGTGGGCTTAAAAAACCCTTTCCCCCGGTCAACCCGGTTCCAAAAATGTGCCATATGAGGTGATTGCGCCACGGGGGGCGGAACCTATACCACACACACACACACACACACACAGACAGACAGACAGAAAAGACACACTTTCGCTTATATTATTATAGATTACCCATCACCCCCCACCTATTCCCTCACCCATCACCCATCCACCCCAACCCATCACCCCCCACCCATTCCCTCATCCATCACCCCACACCCATTACCCATCACCCCACCCATTCACTCACCCATTACCCATCACCCTACATCAAGGTTTTCCTCAATTCTCGCAGCCCACTTTTTTTCACAAATATCGCTAATAGGCTGCTAAAAAAAAGAAAAAAAAAGTGATCGAATCATCTCATAAGTGGGCTTAAAACCTCCCCCACGTCAACCCGGTTCCAAAATGTGCCATGTGAGGTGATTTTCGCCACGGGGGGCGGAACCTATACCAAAACACACACACACAACACAACAGACAGACAGACAGACACACTTTCGCTTATATTTACCATTACCCATCACCCCCACCTATTCCCTCACCCATCACCCACACCCATTACCCATCACCCCACCCATTCACTCACCCATTACCCATCACCTTACATCAAGGTTTGCTCAATTCTCGCAGCCCACTTTTTTTCACAATTATCGCTAATAGGCTGCTAAAAAAAAGAAAAAAAAAAGTAATCGAATCATCTCTAAGTGGGCTTAAAACCTCCCCCACGTCAACCCGGTTCCAAAATGTGCCATATGAGGTGATTGCGCCACGGGGGCGGAACCTTTACCATACACACACACACACACACACAGACAACGACAGGCAGCAGACAGACAGACACACTTTCTCTTATATTATTATATAGATAGGCTGCTAAAAAAAAGAAAAAAAAAAGGTGATCGAATCATCTCATAAGTGGGCTTAAAACCTTCCCCTGGTCAACCCGGTTCCAAAAAAGTGCCATATGAGGTGATTGCGCCACGGAGGGCGGAACCTGTACCACACACACACACACACACACACACAGACAGACAGACAGACAGACAGACACACTTTCGCTTATATTTACCATTACCCATCACCCCCCACCTATTCCCTCACCCATCACCCATCACCCCCAACCCATCACCCCCCACCCATTCACTCACCCAACACGCCACACCCATTACCCATTACCCCACCCATTCACTCACCCATTACCCATCACCCTACATCAAGGTTTCCTCGATTCTCGCAACCCACTTTTTTTTCACAATTATCGCTAATAGGCTGCTAAAAAAAAAAAAAAAAAAAAGTGATCGAATCATCTCATAAATGGGCTTAAAATCTTCCCCTGGTCAACCCGGTTCCAAAAATGTGCCATATGAGGTGATTGCGCCACGGGGGGCGGAACCTATACCACACACACACACACACACACACACACACACAGACAGACAGACAGACAGACAGACAGACACACTTTCGCTTATATTTACCACTAGCCGCAAAGCCGCCCTCCGGGCGGACTTTTTGGCTAGCTCCTGCGGAGGGCTATTGGTGGGCCTTCGGCCCTCCACCTGTGTTTGGTGGGCCTTCAGCCCACCAAACATGGACTCTCCAGATAGCCCCTTCTAACTTTCCTGAAATCATGGATGTAGAAATGTATGTATTCCCCCCACCCATTCACTCACCCATTACCCATCACCCCCCACCCATTCACTCACCCATTACCCATCACCCCCCACCCATTCACTCACCCATTACCCATCACCCCCCACCCATTCACTCACCCATTACCCATCACCACACACCCATTCACTCACCCATTACCCCCCACCTATTCCCTCACCCATCACCCATCACCCCCAACCCATCACGCCCCACCCATTCACTCACCCATCACACCACACCCATTACCCATCACCCCACCCATTCACTCACCCATTACCCATCACCCTACATCAAGGCTTCCTCAATTCTCGCAACCCACTTTTGTTTTCACAATTCTCGCTAATAGGCTGCTAAAAAAAAGAAGAAAAAAAGTGATCGGATCATCTCATAAGTGGGCTTATGACCTTCCCCTGGTCAACCTGATTCCAAAAATGTGCCATATGAGGTGTTTGCGTCACGGGGGGCGGAACCTATACCACACACACACACACACACAGACAGACAGACAGACAGACAGACAGACATACTTTCGCTTATATTATTATAGATTACCCATCACCCCCCACCTATTCCCTCCCCATCACCCATCACCCCCAACCCATCACCCCCCACCCATTCACTCACCCATCACCCCACACCCATTACCCATCACCCCACCCATTCACTCACCCATTACCCATCACCCTACATCAAGGTTTCCTCAATTCTCGCAACCCACTTTTTTTCACAATTATCGCTAATAGGCTGCTAAAAAAAAGAGAAAAAAAAGTGATCGAATCATCTCATAAGTGGGCTTAAAACCTCCCCCACGTCAACCCGGTTCCAAAAATGTGCCATATGAGGTGATTGCGCCACGGGGGGCGGAACCTATACCACACACACACACACACACACACACACACACAGACAGACAGACAGACAGACTTACAGACACACTTTCGCTTATATTATTATAGATTTTCACATCTAAATGAAAATAATATTGTATTCCTTAATATTTTTTTTATTTTTTTATTTAGACCATCATGCTATTCTGGTCTGTCCAAACACCTCTTTACTACAACTGTGTGTGTGTGTGTGTGTGTGTGTGTCGGTTGTGGAGGAGCCTTTGGCCTGTTATCTACCACGACCATTACACAGAGGCGGTTGTTCATACAAAAAATATTCCTCCCTAATGCTAACACGCAATAATTTATTTTCTACGAAGTATATATTATCTGCCCCCTCCCCCCTTTGCTCTCCCCAAACAGGCCTAGTTGGAGTTTCCGTACCTCATAAATGTACAGTTATGTTGAGCTTGTTAAACTGATTTTGATCTAATAGTAATTGCACCGCGACGTCGTTTATATATGTGATTATTTCACGTCCAGTATCACCAGTGCGGCGGTTGACTAGGTCTTAAACACGTGTGTGGATTAACAGGGAAGAGGAAGGCTGTGTGTTATGCATCTCTAAACACTGACTATTGTCTACACCTGGTCGGCTCCCGTCAGGTAACCCCGCTACGCCACACCATCAACACTCCTTGAGCCAGACACAGGCGCCGGAACCAGCTCGTTTGCTTTAGAGTAAAAAAAAAAGAAAAAAAAGAGACTCCCAGAATGGTAATGAGGATAATGCGTTGGATATTTATACATTAAAGAGGAAAAGCAAACCAAGGAGAGAAGACATGTGAGCAAGGAATCAATACTCAGATGAATCCCGTGTGAATCCCGTGAATAATAAAGGAGCAGCTTGACACATGAAGGCATCTGCTGAAGTCTTGCTCACATGAAATATTTTAGTTTTCTTATATATTATATTTTAACTTTGAAGGCGAGGTCATGAAATTAAGTTTGGACAACAATGCTACTTAAGTTAGTCTCGCCAGTTTCTGTTCCCCGTCAAGGCCAGGGCGTCTCCCAGGGGCGTGATGTAAGCAACAGCTTCATCCAGTCACCTACATTCCGTGCAGAGTGATGGATGATGGAACAGAGTATCATCATGTTGTTATACTCACGTGATTAAGCGATAGTAAGGGTTCCTTCAGAGATTCAGCTCTACAGATATTCTGTACTCTTGGTGGACAGGCAGCAGTCAGACTCTCGCCTCACACCTTCATGCAGCTCCCAGGCTCCCGCGAGAGTGTTTACTGGATAGAACCTTTATTTACATATAAGTCAGTCTATCACGCCGGACCCTTCACGCTGGAATTTGACTCAACGTCTTCCTAACTATAATAGACACTGATTAAAATTCTAAACTTGAAACATTTACATCGTAATCAGAAGAAACTATGCTGCTGTTGTCGCCAGTGTTGTTGTCGCTCCCAGCACTCTTAATTGCTGTTTTTGCAGTCTTTTATTTGTGCCTTTCTTTCTGCCTGTTTGCACACTCCTGTTCTTCCACTTCCCATCCTTATTTGTCTCCTCTGCCACTTCTCCGACCTCGGGTCTTCTGTATCTGCCACGCATGAGGCCTCAACACACACACACACACACGCACATACGCACAAACACACATACACACACACACACACACACACACACACACACACACACACACACACACACACACACACACACACACACACACACACAACACACACACACACACACACACACACACACACACACACACACACACACACACACACACACACACACACACAAACACGAACAAATACGAACAAAATAATTCCTAGATTCAGCACGTGCCAGACACCCGAGAAAGCAGAATCATCCTCAATGACATAACAGGGGATCCCTTGCCAACCTTTGTGACAACACTACACAAGGCTTCCGTATCGCTAGACAACCTTCAAAGGAAAGAACAGGAATAAACTAATATGATTCCCATGCTAAGAAGGATATTAGATATGTTACTGTTGTTCCCTTGTCTGATTATCTCATAGCTTGTACCTTTTTGCCTTTCTATCTACTCCTGTGTTAACCTCCATTCCTTATGATTTGTTATATTCCTCTGCTTATACTGTCTTTCATTTATCTTTGACCTCCTCTTCTTACCTTCCTTACCTTCTTACCTTTGGATTGGAGGTCGGGGAGGAGCCTTCACCTTCGCCGTCCTTCTCTCACTTAAGGTTAGATAGCATAGTTAATCACAAACAGCCGCGTTAGGACCAGCAGGTCTGTTTCCGTTTGTTCTTCCTTTGTATTCCTCCTCTAATATTTTTCCGTATTTTCTGCACAACCCTTTTCTTCATACTCATGCTTCTCATACTCGCCAATAGCATCAACGTCATTTAATTAAGAGATGAACAGCAGAAAGAAAACAACGACAACACCTACAGTAACAACAGCTATTACTTATTTACATAAGAACATAAGAACATAAGAAAATAAGGAAGCTACAAGAGGTTG
The DNA here is from genome assembly GCA_016584305.1 of Chionoecetes opilio. Taxonomy (NCBI): domain Eukaryota; kingdom Metazoa; phylum Arthropoda; class Malacostraca; order Decapoda; family Majidae; genus Chionoecetes; species Chionoecetes opilio. The sequence goes on from JACEEZ010014329.1 coordinate 97,134, forward strand.
TGAGGCCTACACGTGGTAGTTCCTGTTACTTAACACTACCTACTTCCACCTTTCATCCCCATCCAATGCGGCCATCCATGAACCTATCCAGCCCCTCTTTAAAGCTCCCTAATGACTCCGCAGTAACTACCTTTCTTCTGAGTCCATTCCAGTCATTCACCACCCTATTTGTGAACCAGTTTTTCCCTATTTCTGTTTTAAATTTACGCTTTTCCAGCTTGAATCCGCTACTTCTTGTTCTACCCTGGTTAATAGCCGTAAGAACTTTTCCTACCTCTGCTTTATTAAATCCCTTTATCCACTTAAAATCTTCTATCAGACCCTTACTCTGCCTTACTTACACCTCCCTTACTCTGCGTCTCTCGAGTGAGTGTAACTTTAATAGCTCCAATCATTTTTCATAACTAAAGTTACCCATCCCTTGAATCATTTTGGTCATCCTTCTCTGCACTGATTCTATCAAGGCTATATCCATCCTGTAATATGGAGACTAAAACTGAACTGCATAGTTTAGGTGAGGTATGACTGAGCCAGATAAAGCTTTAGAATAACTTCCGCACTTATACTTTTAACACTTCTGGTAATGCATCCTAACACTCTATTAGCTCTATTTCTAGCCTCAATACATTGTTTCCTAGGTCGGAGGTCTGGGCTCACCCTTACTCCAAGATTTTTTTCACCTTCTGATCTTTTCAGCGATACATTGCGTATGGTGTATCTATTACCAGGGTTTTTTCTTCCAACATTCATAACGCTGAATTTCTATTTCACAGCTTCATATATATTTTTCTGCTCCATCCTCCTCCTCCTCTTCCCAAAAGTGCTTGTGCGTCACTACTTGCCGTGGTCTTCCTTCCACTCCTCATTTCGTTTCATCCTTCGTCAGCCACCACCACCACCGCCACCACCACCACCACCTCCCACACCACCACCACCACCACCACCACCACCACCGCCACCTGCCAGTCCTGGGTGCTGGATGAGGTGAAAGGTGTGGCACTCGGCTAGTCATTAGGGACGCGGCTTCTGATAACTTCACTCCCACTTTTTCTTTTCTTTTTCTATTCTATTCACTCTCAAGTCATTTAGTTTTTCAGGCAAGTTTACTCGCTGCCAATGATCTTATTGCGTTACGTCGCCAAAGATATATTTTCTTTACTACATAAATTACTACGGTTCTTGTGCTCTGTCTTTACTCTTCCTTACATAACTTCTCTATCATTACCTTAACCAACATCCTCCTCCTCATTCTCCTACTTCTCGTCTTTGTTTTTTCACAACGTCATCCTTAACAACAACATTCTTAACAGCATTTCCACCGAGCTCGTTTTCCTCATCCTTTTCTTCCTTTGCTCAAGAGTCTCCTCCTCTTCCCTCCCTCATCACAACCTATTTTTGGCACCATTACAAACCCCGCGTCCCTTCATAGTCGCCTTTGCACCGCCCTTGTCCCGATGTCACCTGTAAAATTGATGATCGTTGCCTTACTAACAGTCTCGAGGCTGAAATCCTGCAATAGAAGCTTTTTTTTACGAAAATGGCTTAGTTTATAGATGGTTCAAATCCCTCATGAAAGGAAGTGTAGAATAAGTTGAGTTACAATTTTTTTTTCTCTCTCTCTCTCTCCCTATTTCCTTTCCCTCTCTTCTCTCTCTCTCCTTTTCTCTCTCTCTCTCTCTTCTCTCTCCTCACTCAGCTTTCTCTTCTCTACCTCACATCTCTCACTACTCTCTCATCCTCTTCTCTACAGTCATCTCCTACTCTCTCTCCATCTCATCTCTATCTCTACTACATCTCTCTCTCATCTCCTCTCCCTCTCTCTCTCTACATCTCTCTCTCTCCATCTACATCTCTCTCTCCCACACTCTCTCTACTCCTCTCTCCACTCTCCACTACACACTTACACACCTCACATCTACCTTTCACACACACACAACCCACATTCACACACCTCCCACACACTCCACACCACTCCATCCCACCATCACCTCACTCACTCACACTCACCTCACCACACACACACAACACACACACCACCTCACCACACACACACACACCCACACAACACACACACCCCACACACACCCCACCACTAAGACATCCGCTACACTCAACACACACACACCACACACACACACACACACACACCCACCACTACACACACATCACACCACACACACCCACACACACAACACACACACAACCACACCCACCACACACACACACACACACACACACACACACACACACACACACACACACACACACACACACACACACACACCACACACACACAAAACACACACACACACACACCACAACACACACACACCACACACACACACACACACACACACACACACACACACACACACCACACACACACACACCACACACACACACACACACACCCACACACACACACACACACACACACACACACACACCCACACACACACACACACACACACACACAACACAAAACACACACACACACACACACACACACACACACACACACACACACACACACACAACACACACACACAAGAGTTCAGGTGTGTCTCCCTCCATCCTTCGTAAAGTCCACAGGTAGCTAAGAGTGATTAGATTATACAAATACGTGCTTCAGACCTTGATACGAATCCGGGCGCCGGAACCTTGGCAGATATTGTGGGGCTCTTCCGGAACCTTGGGAAAAGTTGTGGGGTTCTTGCAGAACTTTGGGAAATATTGTGGGGTTCTTGCAAAACCTTGTGAAAAATGTAGGGGTTCTTGCAGAAATTTGGGAGATATTGTGAGGCTCCTCTTGCGGAAACTTGGGAGATATTGTGGGGTTCTTGCAAAATCTTGGCAATAATATTTAGTTATTGATACCTTTAAGATATATTGTAGGGCTCTTGCGGAACCTTTGGATTAATAATTGGGCCCTTGCAGAACCTTGGGTGATATTGTTGGGTTCTTGCAGAACCTTTGGAAAAATAGTGGGGCTTTCAGATGGATTACAGTTCAATGTAATACTAACACTTGTCTCGTATTTCAGTTTTATATAGTGGACAAAACATTGAATTAGAACAAACATGTTGAAGAAAGATCTGCAGCGTTGTGCCTCAAGTTAAATACAAGAGAAGTTAATGTTATGTTTTGTGCATAACTAATGTTGATATACAAATAATTGATATACAACGGTATACAAATTTCGATCAGTTAGCAAAAATTTATATTTTGTTATAAAATAGTTTTACATACAAAAATAGCAAGTAAATGATGTACACTTATTTTACTGGACTCTGCGTACCAAACCCTCAACGCCCTAATGCCGTGATCGAAAGAATGTCTTTTCACATGCCAGCTTTATTTCTAATACATAGTATATTGTTTCTTGAGACCGAATGAAGAACTGTTACTTGAGCCAATCCAAATATATAGTCTATCCATTAAAGAAACAAAGCTATGTCTGCGACACCCATTTGCAGGGCTTTGTATGATGTGTGGCACAGATTGTGATGTGAAGCAGCGGCTTAGAGGAAACCCTTAGGTCATTAGAGACCCAGAAAGACAGACAGAGACTGGCAGGCAAGCAGGCAGAAAGAGAGAGAGAGAGAGAGAAGAGAGAGAGAGAGAGAGAGAGAGAGAGAGAGAGAGAGAGAGAGAGAGAGAGGAGAGAGAGAGAGAGAGAGAGAGAGAGAGAGAGAGAGAGAGAGAGAGAGAGAGAGAGAGAGAGAGAGAGAGAGAGAGAGAGAGAGGAGAGAGAGAGAGAGAGAGAGAGAGAGAGAGAGAGAGAGAGGAGAGAGAGAAGAGAGAGAGAGAGAGAGAGAGAGAGAGAGAGAGAGAGAGGAGAGAGAGAGAGAGAGAGAAGAGAGAGAGAGAGAGAGAGAGAGAGAAGAGAGAAGAGAGAGAGAGAGAGAGAGAGAGGAGAGAGAGAGAGAGAGAGACTAATTTAGGTAATTTCAGGTATAAGTAGTAAACACACGACTTAAGTAAGGTAGAAAAAACACGTAAGTAAATCGAAAGAAATTTTAAATAGAAAATAAACGTACACAACGCTCTTAACTGTACAGAGCACAAATAACAGTTAGAATTTAATCAATTCTATAATAGAAAAATCATCACCACTGCACATGCAACACACACACACATACACACACACACAAACACAAGACACACACACGCACACACACACACCACACACACACACACACACACACACACACACACACACACACACACACACACACACAGTGTCACACACACACACACACACACACACACACACACACACACACACACACACACACACACACACACACACACACACACACACACAGACACACACACACACACCAAGAAAATAAAATGAATAGAAGAAAAATATTAATACATGTCCTTGCCGCCCTGAGAGCACGTAATATCAGACAAGATGACGGCACTCTCAGTTATAATAAATGACCCAGAAATATCATAACACGTCTTGCTCAAAAAAAGGGGGGATAAAATGGCCTGGAACTCGAGCAGACTTTTCCTTCCCAAACAACGCGAACCCTGATTACACCTTGCCTGCCTCTTCCCTTCCTCTCTCTCCCTTCCTCGAGTTAGCCGATCCCTTTACACCCATTCCACGACGCACCTTTAACCTTCATGCTTTCGGGTACTCTCATATTCCAACGAAATGATCTTTTTCTGCGGCAAATATTAGACCCTCAATAAATCACTGTCCGTCGTCCTCTCTGCGATATTAGTGGTGGAAATGGAAGCGATGAGAGAGAGAGAGAGAGAGAGAGAGGAGAGAGAGAGAGAGAGAGAGAGAGAGAGAGAGAGAGAGAGAGAGAGAGAGAGAGAGAGAGAGAGAGAGAAGAGAGAGAGAGAGAGAGAAGAGAGAGAGAGAGAGAGAGAGGAGAGAGAGAGAGAGAGAGAGAGAGAGAGAAGAGATGTCTAAGTTATATTTTCTCGAAGTATAAGCTTTTATTGCCCTGTCTGATATTTGCAGTGTTAGCTGTCGTGAGGCAAACGATATACTTATATGAGTTTGTTAGCATATTAACATTGTTCGTCATAAATCTTTACCCTGATTTATATGGTGTGTATGTATTTGGCTATTTTGCTCTTCGAGGTCATACTCTTTGAACCTGCTACATGTTTGTATCGCTAGTAGCGAGATGGAACAGTGCCGAGGGTGCTCATTGATACACATTGGATATCTTGAACGCTGTGGTGGGAGAGAAAATGAGAAGGGGATTCATGAGGACGAAGAGCTAGAAGGGAGGAGGGAAAGAGTTATGATAAGGGTGCTGGAAGATGAGAAGAAGGCAAAGGGTGAATACGATTATCTTCTGCTCGGTCTAATCATCCTGGCAGCGGCCAGCTGTG
>JACEEZ010014329.1:107500-199901 GCA_016584305.1 Chionoecetes opilio
GTTCTGAAGTCCCACCAAGTAGAACTTACACTTGGTCATCGCCCAGACCACAGCCAACATCTCCAATTCAATGGTGGCAAAACGGGTCTCGGTATCGGTAAGGAACCGAGAGCCACATTGAACGAACCGTAACTGCCCATTGCCATGATCTTGCAGGAGGGCATATCCTAGGCCGTTGATACGCGAAGCATCCGTCTGTAGGATAGTGGGCAGGGCTGGATCGAAAGGAGCGAGAACTGGTGGACTGGAGAGGGCTGTCTTCACGCGGCGGAAGGCCTCATCGTGGGCCGGGGTCCACAAGAATGCTCTCTTGGGGCTCATCAGAGGGCGTAGCGGGTGAGCAGCGGCAGATATATCAGGGGTAAACTCAGCCAACTGATTCACCAGGCCCATGAATGACCTGACGTCCGTCAAGTTAGCTGGGGTGGGAAAGTCCCTGATTGCGCTGACTTTCTCTTGATCAGCCGCGATGCCATCTTCTGAGAGCTTGAAACCACAGAAGTCTACCTGAGGTGCAGCGACCACAAATTTGTTCCTGTTGAGGGTGATCCCGAATTTGCGACACCTGGTAAGTACTTCATGGATATGGTGGAGATGTGTAATGTAGTCCACATCATACAGCAGTACGTCATCGACCACTTTCACAAAATTCATTATGCCGTGCAGGGCCCTATCACCGCACAAGCAGAATGCATCGCCAATGGCTGCGAAGCCCATCGGTCCTCTGCAATACTGGAACCGGCTATATGGCGTAATGAAGGTGGTCAAGTGTTGGTCCTCCTCAGCTAACTCAATCTGCCAATAACCGCAGAGAGCATCCACCGTGGTGAAGTAACGAGCCTTCGGGTCTACACTACGAATAGCAGTAAAGGGCGTAGGTGAAGGGTGGGCTGGGCGGAACACTTGCTTGTTCAGCTTGGACAAGTCTGTTGTGAGGCGTATTCCACCATCAGGCTTGGCGACGGCGACGAGCGGATGACACCACTCCGAGGGATCGTCACCAGTGGGCTTGATAATCCCTTGGGCTACCATAGAGTCAAGCTCCTTCTTGATTTGGTCCTTGAAGGCCATGGAAATTTGACGAGGAGTGTAGCTGGCGAACGGTACTGCACCATCCTTAAGATAAATCCTCATGGGAGGACCCACCATAGGTTTAAGTGGTGTGGATCCTAGAGCAGCCTTGTCTACCAAAACGTCCTGGAACTCCTTCAAGAAGTAGGCCTTGGCCTGTGAAGGTGACATGGTAGTTGGAAAAGGGAGCTCTGTGCATCTGTTCACATGCGTGACTTCTAAGATTGGCTTCGGGAAGTCTGGAGATATGATGGCCAGCTCTTGACAGTGGCCATATGAGAGAAGTAGAGTCGGGATGCCCTCATAAACTCGAATCCAGGCAGAGCAGGACCACTCGCCTAAAGTGAGAGTAGCCGAGAATGTACCGGGAGCAGGAGCCATCTCGGAACCATCAGCCATCGACGTTGTAGTCGGCGAAAGCGGCTGTAGGCTACTCCAGGGAATACCCAGACTCTCTAGGTGTTGCGGGCCAATCACCGAGATGTCAGCACCTGTGTCAGGCATCATCAGCAGGCGTGAAGTGACATCTCCATGCGTGACGAGTACACAGATGTTTTGGGGCATCTTGGAGTTGGAGCCAGAAGGAGAACCCATGCGACGACAACTGTTGTGTCTTGCGTCCCGGGGTTGGCCGGAGGTAGGGGGTGCACCATTACTACCTGAGGTTCCACGTTCAGAATACGTGTGTCGGTCCTTCTGTTGTCCTTTGCAACATGAGTCGTAATGGCCAAAGCGAAGGCAAAGGCGACATTGACCTTATTAGCAGGGCACTTTGCTGTGCGTGGAAAGTGACCTTGATAGCCGCAGGCATTACAGGTGCGCTGAACAGCTGGGCACTGTCGTCTGTAGGCAGAATTATGTAGAATAGCTTTTAACAGACAATCCAAGGGGGAATATATACGTGAGGCCACGTTATGTGTAGGGAATAAGCTTCATTCATGCATGGTTGTTAAACAAGAGACGGTACCCAAGGGACCACGCACATCCTCTGATATAGTTGCCACATCTATTGTAAATAGTAAGCTGTCTATAACCTGCCTTTAATTTAGTTCACATGCTGGTGACGGCGGCAGTGAGGCAGAGATTGGTTTGAGGCATTGAGGTGGAAGGAAGGTAAAAGTTCGATAGGGATGAGGGTGTGTGGGTGAAGAGAAGGGTGAGAGGAGTGGGTGTGATGGGTGAGGAGTGTGATAGGTGTGTAGGGGCGTCAGGCAGGCAGGCAGGCAGGGAGGCAGGCGAGTCATACAGATAGCTTGCCACACGCCGACACGAGACAGATGGCTCAGGAGGAAGTGGAGCGTAGTCAGGTGTGTGTTTTCTCGCATAATGTGTGAATGAACGAGACTGGAGACGGTGGGAGGCGCCAGATTGATCAAGAGGGAGGAGGAGGAGGAAGAGGAGGAGGAGGAGGAGGAGGAGGAGGAGAATAACAAGATAACAAGTCTTTAAGGTTTTCGAAAATATATATATATGTGTATGTAAATTTTGTGTACATTAACGCAGATAATTTAATTAATAATAGACAGAATTTGACATATAAATATCCAAGTCAAGCAATGCAAGGTTGTGCGCTGTGTCTGGCGTGTGACCTGCTTTGCTACCTGCGTGAAGTCCTCCGGCTACTCAGTCTCTGTGAGAGCCCTCACCGCCTCGCCTCACGCACAACTGAGGCAGCGCGATCAATTCCAGCATATCGATCTCACCACAATCTTTGCAATCAGATTTTCTAGTAGCCTGTAGCTGATTCTGATATGATTCATGTGGACGGAAAAAATGTGATTAAGACAACTTTTATATCACATCAGCTCTGTGATTAAGAGCCAATGAGGGCAGAGATAGTTGCTGCTCAGATCGATTCATACTGAGAGCAACAAAAAGATGTCGATAAGAAGCAACGTTGTAACTCCTGTTGAATAGAAGCAATCGAGGGAGAATGTAGTTGCAATTACGGATAAGTCACTAACTGAGAGCAGAGAGAGAAGAGTAGAAGAAGCAAGGAGACTGAAAGAGATGCGGAAGATGTAGGCAGAGAGAAGATGATACCGAGAGAGGAGAGGAGAAGGAGAGAGAGAGAGAGAATGAGAGAGAGGAGAGGAGAGAGAGAGAGAGAGAGAGAGAGAGAGAGAGAGAGAGAGAGAGAGAGAGAGAGAGAGAGAGAGAGGAGAGAGAGAGCAGGAAGAGAGGAGAGAGAGAGAGATGAGAGAGAGAGAGAGCAACAACAAAAAATTCATCCCCCAAGGAAGTTAAAAAGAGAAAAAAAGACTATTTAAGACTGAGAAAGATCACGTTACAATGTAGTATTTGCTAACGTCAGATACAATCATTGGCAAGCAGGTGGAGGCGTGCAGGAATTAAATACAAGCGTGCCTCGTGTTCCCAAGCTCCCTTGTCCTGGCTTGTGACCCGCCGCCCTCGCGCTAATTTGATTGGACGTGACGTGAGTTCCTTCGTCATGCCAAGAACCGGAGATTAAGGAGTGCGGGGCGAGGGAAGGAAGCTCAGAAAAGTGGTTAAAAGTGGTGAAGGGTGAGTGAGGGAGACCGATCGATGTGTGAGGAAGTGAGATTTAGATCTTTAAGGAAATTGTCAGGTTATGGGATGTATGATATGAAGCCAGATCAATAGATGGTTAGATAGATGGATAGATGTAACAGACGCCTCAAGTTAGATAGATAGATAGATGGATAGATGTAGCAGACGCCTCAAGTTAGATAGATAGATAGATGGATAGGTGTAACAGACGCCTCAAGTTAGATAGATGGATAGATAGGTGGATAGATGTAACAGACGCCTCAAGTTAGATGGTTAAATATATGGATAGATGTAACAGACCCTCAAGTTAGATAGATAGATAGATGGATAGATGAAACAGACCCTCAAGTTAGATAGATGGATAGATGTAACAGACCCTCAAGTTAGATAGATGGATAGATGGATATATGTAACAGACCCTCAAGTTAGATTGATAGATCGATGGATAGATGGTACAGACGCCTCAAGTTAGATAGATGGATAGATGTAACAGACCCTCAAGTTAGATAGATAGATAGATGGATATATGTAACAGACCCTCAAGTCAGATTGATAGATCGATGGATAGATGTTACAGACGCCTCAAGTTAGATAGATAGATAGATGGATAGATGTAACAGACCCTCAAGTTAGATAGATAGATAGATGGATATATGTAACAGACCGTCAAGTTAGATTGATAGATCGATGGATAGATGTTACAGACGCCTCAAGTTAGACAGATGGATAGATGGATAGATGTAACAGACCCTCAAGTTGCCGCCGTAAAAGTGTCGGGCGCACACGGATAATTGCTGCGTGGGAACTTGTTGAGTTGGCAAATTTCCGGTCGCTGATGTGCTAGGTCAGACTTTGCTCCATTTTCGACCACAGATGATTTAACACATTTCTCGTGAAGCAAGTTTGACCGGGTCGTTTCTCAACTTTTGAAAGCCAAATTCTTCACCACAAAAATACCTTTTTTTGCGTGTGTATGTCTGTTTTGTTTTGTTTTCAATTAGAATTCTTCTTATTCTCCGTTGACTAAGGTGGATTTAGTTTTTTTGTGTAGGTACTGAGAGAGAGAGAAGAGAGAGAGAGAGAGAGAGAGAGGAGAAAAGGGAGAGAGAGAGAGAGAGAGAAGAGGAGAGAGAAGAGAGAGAGAGAGAGAGAGAGAAGGGGAGAGAGAGAGGAGAGAGGAGAGAGCAGTGGAGGTTTGGGGTGGGGGACGGACAGAAATATAAACATATCGTTATTATTATTGATGTTATTTGTTGTTATCCTTGCTGGTATTTTTCATATATATATATATATTATACTATGTATATATATATAATATATATATAATATATATATATATATTATATATATATATATATATATATATATATATATATATATATATGATATAATATATGATCAAAATACAATTGCCGGTTATCAGAACCACTCTGAGTGATCAGAGATAAGGAAAAGCAGCTAGGGAAGGAAGAAAAACGACAGGAAGACAATCAATTTGATCTTTGAATCGACACAACTGCCAAAAATTGCCAAAAACTGGTGTCACATTTGTATATGTGGCGGGTGTGAGATGGGACACGAGCAGCAGGGAACGGGTTCAGGTATAGGAGAGGATAAGAGCGTTTGATATAAGTAATATAAGTATAATCTACTTGTGTGCACTGTAAACACAGAATTGCCGAAATCTTCTCACTATGCCAAGATAGGCCTTCGTCATTATAGTCTGACAAGAAAATTCGTCACACTGACAAGATCTCTTCCTCATTTTCTTCTGCACATGACAAGTTCTAATCTTGTCATGAAATCTTGTCATGAAATTCAACGTACTCGTAAACTATTTTTTCATGTAATTCAATAATTTACTTTGTGCAAACTTGATTGAAATATTTTCAGTTAATACAATTTTTTTTAAATCAAATAGTCCATCTCTCTATCCATCAATCTATCTAACTATTATATATCCATCTATCTGGTCAATCTTAATCTATATGCCTGTGCTCACACGCACGTGCGCGTACACACACACACACACACACACACACACACACACACCACACAACACAACCACACACACAACACACACACACACAACACACACCACAACACACAACACTATACATTAATTATATAAATATTATATATTATATAAATATATTATATATATTATATGTATTAATATAATTATAATATATAAGAAATAGAAATATATTAGAATAATAAAATAAATAAAGAAAATTTTATATATATATATATTAAACTTTATAGATATTGTAAATAATATAATATAGTATTAAATTTATTTATATCTTATATATATATATATATAATTATTATAATATATATATATATATCATGATATTTTATATATATATATTATATACTATATATATTATATTATATATATATATATATATTATATATTATATATATATATTTATATATATAACGTATAATTTATATATACATATATATACTTTGATATTAGTATATAATATATATATATATATATAGAATATATTTTATCCTATAGATATATATATTAAGATATTTTTATATACGTTATATATCGTATTATATATAGTATATATACGTTAATATTATATAAAACTATATATATATCTAATTATATATCTATAGATATATACTATATATAAATATATGATATATATTATATACTATATATATATATATCTATATATGTATATATATATAATACTATAGATATATATATAATGATAAAATAAATATATAATTTATATATATATCATAAAATATATATATATATATATTATAGTAATAAGTAGTCTAATATATATAGGAGATATATCTATTATATATATATATAGATTATATTTTATATATATATATATAATATATATATTTTTATATATATATTATATATATTATATTATATATGTATATATAATATATATATAGTATATATTAATAATATATATATATATATATATATATATATATAGTGCAGCAGATAATCATAACAATTGTCCAAATTATGACTAAAGCATGAACTTTTTACCAGTGTTAGTACATACCATAAGGTTTATTTTCAGATCGGGAGGGAAGTCAGATTTGACCTCTAGGGATAGTGAGAGGTCAATGACCTCAATTACATTGAAATTGTCATTTTTTCACGATTCTGGTGCAGTTTGTCTGTTTTGGGAATCATTAAAAAGGTATGTTGCCATGTGTTGGTCCATTTATCTTTTGGAGAGCCTATTTATACATAATCACAGGATGCAACCATGACTGAACAAGTGCTTTAAATGAGGTCAGTGACCTCAGAAAACAAATTTATTGAAATACACATTTAGGTTATTGTGGTGTCCAGAACAGCTTGCATGAAATCGTGTTGTAAGATCATCTGTACAACCTTAATTTTCAATGTACACTGAACATAGTCTATAAGCTTAAAGTACAGTGAGGTCAGCTACCTCAGACACATGTATAGTACATACCGGTACATGTAATACACACACATTATCCATATAGACGCATAAATATAAAGGTGTCTGATTGCACCTAACAGTCTCCCGAACATGCACATAATGCAGTGCACTTGAGTGCAGCCTTGGTGCACTTGCAGCGGCCGGTACATCCCTTCTTGCAGCCGCAGTGGATCAGTTCGTGGCAAGATTTTGATGCCTCTGGCAGTGTCGTCCAAAGAGGCTGCCACCCAGAGACCTCCTTTGTCCAGCCCCAGTCAGAAGGGATTGGTAACTCTGGATTCAGGACCAGAGTTTGGTTCCAGCAGTTGCCCTGGAGAGATGCACGCTTGATGTGCTGCTGGAGTGCTGCCTGCGTTGAAGGAATGTTTTCTAGAGCCCTAGACTTGTGTGCGAAGAGCTGTTTCCTAGCATCGTTCACTTCCATGGTGTCACTGGTGCGGTCATACATCAGCACAACGAAGCGCTCCAGCAGTGACATTGACTCCTCACTCACATCACTTGGCATGCGTAAGAGTTCTTCAAAGGCATCAGTCACCTGTGGGAACACTTTCCAAGTCTCCCAGGCAGTCTTCTTCCCTCTGCCAGCGAAAGAAGACACAGCTTCGTCACAGACACAGACGGCCAGCTTCAGCAGCCAGGAGGTCGGGAGGCCTTGCAGGACGTTGTACAGCCGGTGCAGTGAAGTGCTTCGTCTTCATGGCAGCAGGTGGCACACTTGTGTACACTGATGGCAGAGGTGCTACCGACTTGGCGGAAGAGATGTCTTGCCCAATCGCTACTACACCACGGTCGAGTCCGCCATTCGTGTGTGATGGATGTTGCATTAGGGAGATACCTGTGCCATGAAAAGAATCCTTGGCTGTCGCAGAGCTGGGGTTATCGTCAATATTATCGACAGCCCCAGTAGTGAACAGTCCCTTTCGCAGCTTGGGTGGGCAACAACTTCTTCCATGTTGAAGCGCTGGCAGACACCATTGGCAATGTCTGCTGTGAGCTGTAGTAATCTATCATATGACACACACATCCCTTCTTTTAGATGCTCTGTCACAGCGTGTCTTGGGCAAGTAGAGCCCCTTACTCCCATCTGGCACACTGTTGAACNACGAAGGTCCGAGCAATAGTTTTCAATAAGTCTGCCTTCTTACCTGAAGTATAAAAAATCGTCAGTCCCCACCGTGGAAACATTCTACAGCAAGTTGGGTGAAGCTTTGCACAAGACACCCGTGTTATCACACCAAACATGTCCCCACGCTACAAATAACAGCAGCAATGATTTCCCTTATAATTATCATGGGCATAGAAGAGAATATAGAGACAGTCAAAATGATAACAAGAGCACTAGAATACCACAACTTACCTCAGCAGTCAGCACAGCAGCAGGACTCCTTGCCTACCTACGGCAGCCTTCCGCCAGCCGCGCTGCACGTTAGGGCTTCAACAGACCTATTCCTCCACAAAAAAAATTGAACTCTTTATCGTCAGTTTGCAGCCTGACATGATTGTTCAGATTGACAAATCATCGAAAATGTCGATTCTATAGTAGTATAAGTCGTGTATATTAGTAGACTTATTTGGTTGAGTTAAATATGTATGTTCAGTTTTATACATATTTATTTAGAGTCCAATAAGAAGCGTAGAGATTACAACCAGTACAATGAATGTCTTGAACACAGCCAGGGAGTGTCGGATGGAGCGAGTGAGAGGTGCGTCCTGATGTAAGTGTGGTCCGAGGGCTTCTTTCTTCCTTCTCCTGCTTCTGTCCACTCGTTCCTCCCGTTTCCTGCTTTCGTCACGAGATGACGTTATCATTTATGCTAGCCATAACAACTGACTTAGGTACATTTGTTTTGTGATCCACTTCCTTGGTCTAACAAAAGGTTGAGCAATCCTTTGTTCTCATGGCTAACTTGTAAAAGATACATATACTTCTAAATGCATTATATGTACATGATTATATGATCATGATGTTTCAAAAAATACACTGGTTCATTTGATGTTAAGTACATGAAAATATCCTGTATGGCAGTTGTAGTACTTGTTACACTTGTGTGATAATAGTTGTAATTCAATAGTAATAGTTATGCAAGTTATTATGTGTGTTAGAAGTGATAACCGACTGACAGTAGTTTGACATGAAAAAATATAATGAAAATCGATAGAAAACGCTTACATCTCGTGTATCAGCCTGTGTTAAGTAATAGGCTGCGAGTTTTATACCTCGCATATGGGAACACCCCGTGACTCAACCGCATTAAGCCCCTTCACATATTCCATAATAGAACCACGATAACGCCAACAGTGCAATGCAGCGCCTTCATGGTCCTAATTATGGGTCCATCGTGACCGATCGTGACGCTCGTGACGCACTCGGTCGAGACCACGAAAAGTTAGTGCATGCACTAAAAACTTTATCGTGACGACAAAATGACCGTTATTTTCAATTCGTGACTTAAGTCTTACAGCTTTCATGACATCATGACCATATTATGACCGTCATGACACATACTTACAGGCAGCGTGACATTGTTGTGAGGCTATCGTGGTCGGCGTTATCGTTGTTAAAATTTCTACGATATGCGTCAATAATTAAATTAGTAGCGCTATCGTGGTTTAGTTATGGAATATGTGAAGGTAGCTTCACTTCCCACAGTGCATAAACGTCCTCTATCTCCTCTCTGCCTAATATATAGTGTGACACCAAGTCTGCTAGTTCAATGGTTTGGTGTCTGTTGCCTTGTTAACCGCCACAAGGATAGTATATAGGAGGATAGAGAGAGGGCTGTGTGTTTTAAAGTTTGGAGGACGGACGCGGCGCCATCTTCAGGAGAGAATTCGAAAACAGCAGCGTTTTAGGGGTGTCTTAAGTATTCTACTCAGCATCCCCTACCTGCCTTTTCGTGTATTCCCCTTCCTATTCCTTATCACCTTATATTTGACTATAATATAATCATTTAAAAGGTAAAACAGAAGAAAAATAGTGATCAATGGAATTTTATTAAGGATTCTAACTAAGGGTTACTTAGTTTATAAAAGGTTAACTAAACTAACTACTATAAGAAGTAATGCACTATTGCTATGTATACTCCATGACCCTGGATACCTAGGCGTAAATTATGCCGTTATAATATGTGCAAGAATTGTTGCATGGCTTGCAAGCAGGGAAGACCAGGGCATGCCGTGTTTTCCCTAAGGTAGGAAAAAACCAGTGAATAGTCATGCAATTTTTACACGAGAGGAAAGGGGTCCATTACATAATGGAAGCAAAGTATGGAGAAAGACATGGTACACTGGTGACTGCTGCAACCCAACAATTGAGAAAAGGGACACAATCTTTCTCATTCCGCCCTACCGTCTATGGGCGGCGCTCTCTTTTTAATTTTAAGATAATCATTTTCGTTTCAAGTGGTTGTTTTTCATCTATGAATATAGCGCCAGTAGGCAGTGACCTCCAGGCGCTCGGCTGGTAGGCCAGTGACCACAGGGCTCGGAGATGGGTAGGCACAGTGACCGACAGGGCTCGGTGGAGATGGTAGGCCCAGTGACCTCCAGGGCTTCGGCTGGTAGGCCCAGGACCTACAGGGCTCGGGATGTAGGCCCAGTGACCTACAGGCGCTCGGATGCGTAGGCCAGTGACCTACAGAGCTCGGATGGTAGGCCCATGTGACCTCAGGGCTCGGAGGTAGGCCAGTGACCTACAGGGGGCTCGGATGTAGGCCAGGACCTCAGGGCCTCGGATGTAGGCCAGTGATCTACAGGGCTCGGATGGTAGGCCCAAAGTGACATACAGGCTTCGGATGGTAGGCCCAGTGACCTCCAGGGGCTTGGATGTAGGCCCCTGGGAAGTTCACTTGAGGCTGTGATGGTTGGCCCTCGCCGTGGTGGCGCCAGGCCAGGATGATGTATAAGTAGTAGTGAGCAACAAGGTTCCGAAGTTCCAAGTCCCGCCAGAGGCCAATTGTTCGGGATCACCTGAGATCCGTCCCCAGACGTTTGGCAGGGTGACGGTTCTTCAAGTGTCAACACATAGGGTGCAGTTTCTTCAGGCGAGGTCAAGACTTGACCTACCTTCCAAGTGAGGTCAGGTATATGGGAAAAGGGAGGAGTCAGGGGACCCTCCAGTCTGGTAGGAGGACTTATATAATCATTAGAGGAGAGGTGGTAAATATTATGAAGGGAAAAATAATATTTCAAAAAAACTCATGATCATGGCCGCTAAACCTTGTACTTTATTATTATTACATGTATTGTAGCATGAGTACCCGCCTTGCCTGTACCATCAGCTGATATATTGATAACCTACAGCAATGTGGACATAAAAAGGCAAGGTGACATATTACCCGCTTTATGAATAGCGTGAGCTCTAATCAAGGGGGTCACGATAAAAACCCTACCTGCGCCCACCACGGGCGAGGGCCAACACTCACAGCCTTCAAGTGAACAGCCAGGGTCTACCATCGAGCCTTAGAAAGTAACTGTACAGGCGCTATAGGCACAATTTTTTTTTTTTTTTTTTGTAAACATTCAAACTGCAACACAAAAACTGCCTAAAGGCTACAGCTACCACACAGCGTGTCCCCGCCCCACTAAGAGGCGTCGCAGGACACCAGTGGATCTGCCGTGAGGGTCTCTCGCCTGTCCCTAACAGCAGGTTTTCCATCCTTAGTGCTTCATTCCTATAAACTAAGCCCTCTGATGCCACTTCCTGGTGTCACTTGGTCCTACGCCAGTGACCAGCAGGGTTGACTTTGTACCTCACCAAGGGACGCAAGAGCGACAGTAATGAATTGCAACCGTTGAGCAACGCGGTAAACAAACAGGACCTCCTGGGCAGCCACTACAGCCCTGTGGGGAGCGCCATCGGTTCACAGGAATCACGACACAGAGTTACAGTTCAGCTAAACCGTTAACAGCTGGTAACACAGAGCGACTGGGACTAAATCCCGCTCACTGTGGCTGTCCAGGTTCCAGAGAAACGTTGAAAGTGAAAAATAGGGAAATCCAGGCAGTAGTGTAGACAGCTCAGCAACCGAGCACCGAGGGGCGAGCGTACACTGTGTGCGTTGAGGTAGGTGCGAGAGCAGCAGAACCTTCCACGACGGCTGCCTGGCTCAGCCTCAGAGTGGGGCTCCAGTGGGCAGCGCTGTGGCTGGGGTGTAGCGGTCTGGGAAGGTTTGGTATCAGAAGGTTAGTGTTTTCGGATGCCAGTTATGCCGCGCCAGAGGGTACGATCAAGGAATATAGAGTCATGTAGCTGCATGTAAAAAGAGTATGATCTTACTTGTCTGATTTGTATTACATAATCAGATTGCATCATTTTCTACATGAGTTGTAAACCTCAAAGTACATAGAAATTTGAATAAAATTTTGGCTACCATATTTTGCTTTATATAATTTATTTCTTGTTCAAAGATTACTATCCAAAATATTATATTCTTTGAAGTTTATAGCCTATCGCCATATAGCCTACTATCAGCACAACAGACCAGGCGGCGACCCCAGGCAGCAGGGGTTTCCCTCGGCTCCGCCGCAAGGGGCCTCTACCCCGGCACCCCACCAGGCCCCGACTCCCCAACATCAGGGCTCAACTTCTCGGGGCTGGGCTGACGCCCTCCTGGGTGCCCTGGATGAAGGGCGGCAGCACCCGCAGGCTCAGCTAGCGTCAGCCGCCTCCACCTCTCAAACATCAGCCACCCAAGAAGAGAAAGACGCCCAAGAAGACCCCCCAGGCACACCCAGAACACCCAAGAGACCCTAGTCGCCCCGAAGAAGGACGCCCAAGAAGACCCAGGATTCCCGAACACCCAAGAGACACGAGTTGACATTAATTCTGGCAATGTTTGTATGATGTTTAAGGTCTACGAAAAATATAGGTTCCAATTATTTTGGGCTATATGTATACAATAGATATGTAGTTATATATGTTTACAATGAAATATGTTTATTTTTCCATTATTTTGCCTTGGTATACAACCCCTTTTATTATATGGAGAAATATGTATAGATATATATATAGGATATATATATATATTATATACGAATCAATATATACATATATACCTATATATAATGTATATATATCTATATGTATATATATAATATATATTATATATTATATATATATATATACATATTTTATATATATATATATATATAGATATATAAAATATATAATATATATATATATATTATATACTATTATATATATCTGTATATATATATTAATATATATATATATATATATATATATATATCTAAATATATATATATGATATATATATATAATATATATATATATATATTATATATATATATTATTATATATATATATATATATATAAATATATATATATATAGATATATATATATATATGGAAGGAACAATGAAACAAGAAAGCAGTTTTTTTACTTTATTAAAAGAAACCAATAATAATAATGACAATAAAGAATCATGATACAACAATGAAAACTGCCAAAATATTTATAGTAGCATGATAGTTCATAGATCTGTTCTAAACCTAAATCATATGGTCTTGCGAGGGGACACTCATGCTGAACTATGGTAGTGAGCCCTTGAGGTGTTGTCGCATTCTATGGCAGAAGGGGAGCTCTTTGATTAGTATGCACTTGTAGTCTTTCCAGGGACGGAGTTCTCTCGCCAGGCTCCGGGGATCATGTGCAATGGTGTCCTCAGGATTCTAGGGCATCTGCATTCCGAAAGAATGCCTACGGATCTTGTCCCGCAGAAGGTTATGCAGGACAGCAACAGGCCAGCGTAAAACTTTCGACACTCTTTGGTTCAAGACTCATGGTTGTGAGGAGCCACGTGAACCGGTTTTGTTTGAATTATGCAAAGCCATTTTCGACAATCCTGCTGGCCGTGACAAACGGTAGTTGAAGTACGCTCCTCCTTGCTTAGGCCACTGTGTGGGAATGGCTTTCATGAGCCAGTCACGCAAAGGAAGGCCTTCTTCTCAACGATGGGTTTACGGCACCGGTCTGTCGCTTCCTGGTAGTGGGGTTGTGCAAGGCAATCCCAAAGAGTTCCCCTTCTATTGACAGTCTCAAGTCCGTGACAGTGAGATGGGGCCCGGTGTCAGAACAGGCACCGTTCGCTCCTCATCCAGCTAAAGGAACTTGTAGTTGGCATCACCACAGCACCAACATCACAATGGATTGGAAACGGATTATAGTATAATAATGAGAGCCTCCACCATGGGGGACATTTGATGGCAAGGCTTCCCATCCAAAGTTCCTATGGTGTTGTGGAAGTTCCAGCGCTGGGAAACACATCTGCCACCTTCAGCCAGGCTCTGTGTGTTGGACAGTTCAGAACCTTCGTCCTTGTACTCTGTGATGATGGCCTCGCAGGTTTCGTACGGACAATCTTGGAGATGGTGTTGTGGCACGCGGTAGAGTAGGACAAACTTTTAAACGGAATCTCCTGAGCCAAAAAACCGCAAGGTGATGACAGACGCAGCCTGGCTTAAGTGGCTTACGGTAGTTGTTGACGGCTTTCAATGCGAGGGGCCAATTCGTTTGTATACCTCATAGAGAGATCTGTCCAAGCGGTGGTAGTCCTGAAAGTTGATGGATCTCCGTTTCAGCTTCCTGCATACAGAGTTCTCATGGTCCAATTCTGGTCGTTGAGATTAGAAGCCACCTTCGACACCAACAAACTTCTGTGGCGTCTCCTCCTTTGTATCCTTCTTGCTTTTCTCCACCTTGCGAAGTTTCAGCAATGTACTGCAAACTGAGTTACTTTTGACCTCCAGCAACTTGAGGTCCACCAGACAATGCAGACTTGCAGTACTCCCTTTACTTTGTCATCCATGTTGGCAAGGCACGCACGAGCTCTGTTGCAAAGGGAGGCAGGACCGAAGAAGGACAGACAGTGGCCCAGGGGGCCCAACCCCAATAATATAGGCGTGCTGCGTTACCGGTGGTGGACCTGGACCGTGCGCTTGTACCGAGCCGTACGAGCTCTTCGCCGGGACATGTTATCGGGCATGTTACGTTAGTACCGGTTTTCGCCGGGCGAGGAATCGCCAAGACAGTTCTGGTTTGGCCTTTTGCGGTTTGGGGCGGTTCTTGGAACACAGTGCTCTCATCGCCGGTCACCGACGGGGTAACACCGCTGTATGTACTGAGTGGTGTCGGCAATCACCGTGCGAGCACCGGCCCGCACACCGAACTAGGCGAAAAATCCAGCACTTCCATCACGGTTTACGCCGATTTTTATTTTGAAAATGCTGCACGCAACGGGCTAGATGTGCTGGACCGTACTCTGTGGGACACGGCCTTTACTCCAAGCATCTTTTTCACCTTCTGATATTTCAGCCCCGATACATTGGTATGTGTATCTATTACCAGGGTTTTTCTACCAACATACATAGAAAAAACCCTGGTAATAGATACACCATTACGCAAATGATCCAGATTTTGCAATGCTCGCAATGCATTTCCTTAGATTGTGGGTTTCCTTAGAAATTCCTTGTCTCAGGCCAGAAAAAAAACAAAATTTCCTTGAATAATAGGACATTTCTTGCCAGTGGAAAACACTGGTTCACTGTAAATCCGGGTTTCCAGGATAGTTGGGCGGGTTATGGCCAAAATAACTGATACAAAAGTATAAAAATTTTTATATTAAAATGTATTCAAATACAATCGACTTAAATACTCATAAAAGTATTAAAACTGTATTTAAATACTATGACAACCAATTGGGCATTATAATTTATTTCTAAATACACAAATTATTTAGATACGTATTAAATACAAGTATTTAAATTTAATGCCCAGCTGGCTTATAACCATTCACTACCTCACTCACCACTCATCGTTAATCATTAATACTTTCACTCTATACTGGTATATACAAGCTCATCACTGTTCAATTCATCACCACACCCTCATGGCCTTATTTTTGTCTCGTCAAACACTACTTTTTTTTTTTTCAATCTATCCATGTGCACTTATCCATAATTTGTTTCATTCTCTACATCTATTCATTGATGTAAATATTCTCTGGGTATCTTGTGTGAGGATATCGTTTGCCATCAATGTGGCTTATATATTATCCTCTCTCCATCTATTCATTTATCTATTCATGTGATGTAAATGTTCCGCAATCTTCTTCCGACAGGGTAGGTTTGCCATCCTAGCGGTGGGGCGTAGGGCGCTGAGTGTGCCGGTGTTTCGCTGGAGCAGGCGGTCACACTCTTCAGTCACGTTCTGGCGGAATATCTCGGAACATGCACCCACCAAGGGTCTTTTAATAATTTTTTTTGGAGGAGTGAAGGTTCATTGTCTTCTAATGTTACAATGAATTATGTATAAAACGGCTTTACAACTATCAACACACCTACATAATATGTTTCAAACGTTGAAGTTCCTGCATATATAATTACTCATAAGTTTAAAATCAGTCCCTCAATTCTGATCCTATAAGTCATCGTTCAGAACCATTTTTTTATTTGCATAAGATGGTTGAATGTTCATTCAAAAACAGCTAGTCCACCCCCCCCCCCCCCCCAAAAAATATCTTTCCAAGCCTTATTTTCGTAAAAACACGAATTTTGTTAAAAAAGCGCGGTCCAAAAACAAATCAGCCCCGTCCAACCGTCCGCTTGATGCTGAACTGCTGATGACGTTCCCGGGAGGCCGACAAACTGCATCACACAGTGCCTCTCCCCGGCGCACCCAAATATTCTCCACACATTATCGTGGCGTTAGATCGGAAACGGGTTGATAAGCTCTCGGAAAAGGCCCCAGCGTTTTTGCTGCACCCATAAAGGATGCATTGTATATACCCAATACCACTGTAAACCTGGACTGCGCACGGAATAATCTGCCTGTCGCCAAGGGCATGAAGTCGGAGGGTCCACGCTCGGATTCAAGTATATATACATATATAATATATAATATAATATATATATATAATATATATATATATATATATATAATATATATATATATATATATTAGATATATATATATATATTATATATATATATATATATACGGGATCATATAGACGGTTTCTCAGTATATATGAATACTGTAGTATTCGTAAATGTGTGTTTAAATATTATCAAATTAAAAAACAGGAAAACACTGCTAAAGAATGCCATTACGCGATCTGAAGAAAATGCTATGATGAACTAAATTCCATTCAATCTTCGCATTCTATTAAAATTTGCTAGTCAAACTTTTATCATGAAGGGTAATCAATAGAAGCGCCGATTTTATTAGCTTTCCATTGATATATTTCGTTTTCGGATAAATGAATTAAAACCATGCATAAAATAGCGTTAAATAGATAAATAAAATCATCAATCGCGTAATTCCCGAGTGAATGTTAATATTACTTATATATTTCGTTTTCTGACAAAATGGAATTAGCAATATGTATTAAATATAGCGTTAACAAATAAATAACCTCGTTCAATCGGGAAAATACCGATGATGATTTTTATTTAGTTTATTTAATTGCTAATTATGCCCCCCCATGGTTATAATTCATTTATCAAAAGTAAAACATCAATGGGAAAGCTCATAAAATTGCGTCTATTTGATACCCTCATGAGAAAAGTTGACTCGCAAAGTTTTAAGTGGCGAAGAGTGAAGTGAATCAGAGTCCGTAATGGCATTCTTAGCGTGTTTTATGCTTGTTATTTGATAATATGATAGAACAACATTCTTACAGAAGATAACAGTATATCATTATATACTGATAACCCAGGTCTATATGATAGTCCATAGACCACTATATCTCTTTGTCGGCGGGCCTGGCAGGCCGCTATGCAGCCTGGCAATTTCAAAACATTGTCGCAGTGAAACACTGAAACAGTTCCAGAGATATATTGGTCTATGATATCACCATATCGAAAAAAACAATCCTATCCAGAAATCACCCAACATTCTTCAAGTACATATCCATTTCTGTGTTTACGTGCTTTTGTATTACCGCATGGGGGGGAGGCCACCTTTCGTGACGTCACCGAGCCATGGGTCGTCGTCTGCCTAGTCGCCAGAGCGTTTGGAAGGTCGGGGACTTTACAGATTTTGACTTGAGATTATTTAAAACGGGTGACTGGATGCAAAAAAGTGAAAACATATTGTGATATATTCGATAAGGCTAGTATTTAGACTGCATAAATCAGGAATGATGAAATGGTCTGGAGATTTATTTAAACAGTTACATTTTTGGAAGGATATAAATATTTTTTTCTGAAAACAATTAAACATTTTACCATGTCATGGTTGTTGGAATTGGTCCGATTAAGAGCTCATCGCATGGACTCACAAACACACTGCGCGTTGGAGTCAAGAGGCATGGTGTCCTAAAAAGCTGTGGCTGACTGAGTTGTTGACAAAGTGTTCATGGAGAACCGCATCAACACTGATATCATAGGGCGCCGGGACAACCACAATGATGAAAAATAGATGAAAACTAGGATCGTAAAAAGTGAAAAACTTGAAGTTCTTTTATAAACATCAAATGATAAATAATATGAACGTTGAATTTATGTAGCTTACATTACCTTACGTAGCTGAACCAACTTCCTCAACAGAAAAACAACATGAGAGTGATTTAATTCCCCGTACAGACCTATGGACATAAAACGTATCCCTTCTTGTGAGGTTCGGAAATTTTTTTCATTCAAGCTTACACCTGTGGTAATCTTTAGAGGCACCTGGATGAGCTACTGTTTAAGGCAGGGAGCCCATAACATTCCCTTCGTATCATTCAATCTTTTGTAACACCCCAGGTTACGAAAATGCTATCATAAGTGTTTCGAAAGTCTATTACAGGATAGCTGGCAGTGAAGGATGTTGGCAAGTATATGTGCAATTGCAATAACATTATTTCAGGTTTCCATGTTCCGCTGTAATTTACTCAAATTATTTACCCGGTGCTTGTGCAATTTTTTCATGTATTTCAGAAAATATCTGTAGTGCGTAACTTATGTAAGCGGGTAAAACTATATTGGAAATTGATCTTCAATGTCTATTGTCAGGTAGCATTGAGTGCATGGCAGGGAATGTCTCACGCGATGATGCATGGCAGCATGCGTTCGCACCTTCTTACTGCAGTGTGCTCACCCAATAACAACGATTGTATCTCTTCCGGACCAATCAAACTGCCCTGTAGCCTGAGGTGCCGTGGGCGAGTGGGCCGTCCCGGTGCCTCATTGTAAGGGCCGTGCATCCCCCGCACCGTCAATACATCCGTGGCCGCAGCGTCGCGCCACGCCCGGGACAACGACGGAGGACAGGTACGCTTCGCTCACCCCATTGTAGGTGTCAGGCTTCTCACAGAGTATCAGACGTGTGTGTGGTGTTTGTGTGTGTGGGGTGGTGTGTGTGTGTGTGTGTGGTGTGTATTCATTCCTAATGGTATTTTTACAGGTCTCTGAGCTGCACTCGTAGTATGGCCCGTCTCCACATATCAAACATTCTTATCATTCATCCTATTGTTGGGGCGGCGAAGACATCACCCCGGGAGGCGGGTCAACCCCCGGCTAACATCCGGTACCCATTCACTGCTGGGTGGACAGGGGCTCGGATTTTTTTAAGGAAACAGCCCCACTGTCTCCGCTCCGCCCGGGGATCGAACCCGGGACCTCTCGGTGTGAGCCAAGCGTGTACCTCTTACACTACAGAGTACGGAGTGTGGTGTGGTTGTGGTGTGGTGTGTGTGTGTGTGTGGTGTGTGTGTGTGTGTGTTTTAGCGCCGCCATCCCAAGGCACGCCATGTGTGCGGTGCCGCGCGTTCAGGCCGAAGGAGGGCACGAGCGGGCAGGGTTGTGTGGATGTGGGCGCCTCAGTCGTGCCATACGGCGACATCTGCCGTCCGCAGCGGCACCAGCGTTGCCCACCGGCTAAGGTGGATCAGGCGTGGCAACGGGAGGGGCCACGTCAACTCCAGGCCCAGGAATTTAGGCTGCTCATCGCTGCCTCTCATTGGCGGCACAAACGTTCTGTCCGTAGTGGGTACCAAATATGCAGCCGCAGCGCCGACCTTTCCCTGCTGCCTCCGTCCCGTTCCCCGTCCCGCTCCTCGCACTCGACACTGGCAGGGGGCAAGGGCTGGGTTACGCCCCTGCCTCTTCCCTCACTTTACGTACCTATCTGCCATCTCTCAGTTGCCCTTGATATCTCGGCACGAGCGCTTCCCTGAATACAATGCTGCAGCAAAGAGCGAGTGTTAAGTGTGCCATTCAATTACTGTGCACAGGATAGTAAACTATAGATTAAGGATCTTACAAACAGATGCGAGTTAATCATGAACTATTCAAACTAGAGGAGTAGCATACAATAGTGGGAATGAATTACAAGCAGTTTAGCAGCCGTTGAACCAGTGTGTGTTCGATGAAAAAGTGAAAGAGAGAGAGAAGAGAGGACAGAGAGAGAGAGAGAGAGAGAGAGACCGAGAGACGAGAGAGAGAGGAGATTTTTTATTAGGATTAACCAACATACATAAAGGTTTAATTCTTCGTCTCGCGTCGCCCCCGTTACAATAAGACCCGGGAACCAAAGTTTCCGCCAAAAAGTGTATAACTACTCCTAATTTATCGTCGGATTCAGCTGAAAATTAACATGCAAGTAGTGCTCCAAAATCAATGGGGGTCGTCGGAAGAATGTTTTGCGTAAACACAAGCCATTAATGAGTAATTAGCGTAAATACTCCTAACTATTGTCGGATTGAGTGACATTCGAAATCCTAAGGTAGTGCACTGTCAAAACTCAAAATGGGGTCTGTACAACAAACTTTTTGCATAGAAAAAGCCCTTAATGCGTACTTCACGTTAATGAGGTAATTGGCTGGAACGTGTCGGCTCGCTGGTCACGTTCCAGCCGCAAGACTGAGCCAAAAAGCAAAGGGGTCTAGAGGCGGACGTTGAACTGATACATAATTATATACAAAGCCGCGGTCCATTGTGCCGGAGACTCTTTTATGGACCTGATGCTAGATTTGTTCATTTACAACAGTCGTGGAAAACGTGTGTCTTATCGAATATGTTATTAAAAAAAATATATATATATGGGCTCATTTAAAATTGTTATAATAAAAACAAATCAATAGCAATAATAATAATAAAATAATAATAATAAAATTAAAAAAAAAAAAAAAAAAAAAATGATAGGTATATTTGAATAGACGGTAGTCAGATAACAGTTTCAAAACAAAATATTTGATAGAATAAAAATAATGATAACGTAATATTGCAATATCTAATCTGTATAATAATATAATCGAAAGTGTGCGTGGGTCTGGTGTGGGTCCGCTATGGTCCGCTTCCAGTGGGGCACATCCTCATATGGCACAGTTTTTTGGACAGGTCGCACCAGGGGAAGGTTTAAGGCCAATTCGGGGATGATCCGATCAGTTTAATTTTTATTTTTGATTCGAGATATTTTGCACGAAAAAAGAAAGATATCGAAACGAAAGTGAAAGTCTGAGTGAAAGTCAGCTTTGCCATGTCAATCAACAAGTCATAAGGCCAATCACTGAAGTATGTTGGACTTCACTACTTAACCTGCTATCTCCCATGGTCAGCTCATGTTGGATGTCAAGAGTGGGGAGATGGCCAGCAAGCTCTTTGATCCTCACACACAACAAAAAGAACAAGAAACATTGTCTATCCAGGTGCTTTGCAGTAATATTTGGTCAGATTTTTGTGATACCCAAAACTTTCTTCTGTGAGATACTCATGGTTGTGTGAAATACATTATCATTAAAATACAAGTGTTACAATTATTGGGCCGAAGGCCCACCAAAAGCCCTCCGTAGGAGCTAGCCAAAAATTCCGCCCGGAGGGCGGCTTTTCGGCTAGTATAATAATATAATCGAAAGTGTGTGCGTGTGTGTGTCTGTGTGTGTGTCCGTTATAGGTTCCGCCCCCCAGTGGCACACTCCCATCATATGGCACAGTTTTGGAACCAGGTCGACCAGGGGAAGGTTTTAAGGCCCTTTTGGGGATGATCCGATCACTTTATTTTATTTTTTATTTTTAGTATTAGCGAGAATTGTGAAGAAAAAAAATTTACACGAGATATTTTGCATGAAAAAAGAAAGATATCGAAACTAACGCACGACTGACGGACGGTTTCTTTTACTTCAGTCCTATTACTTTAGTCCTATTACTTCAGTCCTATTACTTCAGTTCTATTACTTCACTAGCCTACTTCCTATTACTTCAGAGTTACTTCTGTCCTATTACTTCAGTCCTATTACTTCACTAGCCTACTTCCTATTACTTCAGAGTTACTTCTGTCCTATTACTTCAGTCCTATTACTTCACTAGCCTACTTCCTATTACTTCAGAGTTACTTCTGTCCTATTACTTCAGTCCTATTACTTCACTGGCCTACTTCCTATTACTTAAGAGTTACTTCTGTCTAATATGCTAGTATGTAATAATGAGAACAGTGATAGCAATATCAATAATGATAACAGTAACAATGTTAGTATGATAGAGGTATTAAATATTTAACTATCTTGCTGGTAGTTTTCGAACATCTTGAGCTTAGTTTTGTATTTAAATGTATTGAGTGTTGGGATGTTTTTCATGTCATCTGGGAGTTGGTTCCACAGTTTTGCTGCTCTAAAAAGGACATTTTGTTGTACATGTGTTGCCAGCCAGCCAGCCAGCCAGCCAGCCAGCCAGCCAGCCAGCCAGCCAGCCAGAGAGAGAGTGAGTGTCTCAATCAGATTATTGTGACATTGCGAGACTTAACGTGGCCACGAGTATAGAGCGTCACACACAGACACAGGAAGGGAAGGTTAGGAAAAGTGAATGTTCTTGATGACGGAGGTGTTTCTTTAGATTCTTGGGTATACTTTTGCTTTCTGTCTGCCGCAAGAACTGTATCAAAACTAAAGATAACTAAGATTGATAGTAATATACCTTGTTCATTACATCCACTTGAAACACATTTTTCAAGTCAAGGACAGTAAAGCAAGGAAAATATTAAGAGAATTATCAATAAATGTGAATGACAAGCGAAAATTCCATAGAGTGGAAACCTCAGATGCATACAAGTCGTATTCCCTACAGCGCGGATAATGTTCTTGTATAGAGTTAACATCTGGGCGTCGAAGTGGGTCGTTAGGACAAAGAGAAAAGGATGTAAAGTGATGATACGAATAAAAGAATGTAGAAAAAAGAGGATAAGTAAGAGAGGAAATGATACGCTTGTTGCTACCAAACAGCAAACTACTTAAGTGACCTGACATGACCCCAAAGTGACCTGACTTACCAAGGCTGTCCCATAATCAGGGGAGGTGCAAAAAACATGTTCATGGCGATGTATTATTGAGGTGTTTGTTTATTTACAGGAAATCGTTGAGTAAAAGCAAGATTGCATTTCACTTGCAATGCGTTTTTGTCACATACAAATCGCTGCTTCTCAAGCGTATAATTCACATATTTTCGTAATTTATTTACCAAAATAGTCGTGAGACAAAGTCCTATAATCCTGCATATAGTCTTTGTGGCACTTCTAAAAACATATTCATAAAGATTTATATCTACTGGCGGTATATATCGGAAAAATTTTGCTCTTATTTTTGTTTTTGTTTTTTGCGCAATCATCATGTTTGCTATACTAACGAGTATATGCCAGTCCTTTATGTTCATTTTGTCTTCTTTCTCTGATGTAAAGGAAATGTTCATAGTACTCTCTACAGATTTTAAGTAATAGCATTTTTCCCATTGGTATTAAAAGTCTTTTTTTTTTGTAGGAAGACTTGTGCAACCATCTCAATGAAACATGGAACATAATAGCATTACATAATCATACATTTGGTTTCAAAGAGTCATTAAGATAGGGGGAACAACTAAGGGCATTCGGTGCGAAAAACTATTTAGCTGTGGACGTTTGCGGGAGCCAATTAACTAGATGCCTGACGAGTGTTAAACTGACCGCACATCATTTGATATTTGTGACACTTTGCCCGTTCGCATATTCCCCAACTCTATGCAGTATGTGATTTTCGAGTAAAGACGCTTAGCTGTAGTTCCGAAACTAACCATAGGATTTTCTCAAAAAATACGCTCATTGTGATTCCCACACAAAGTTACCATAAGAGTCTAGGAAACCTAACCTACCCTAACCGTAACCTAACGTAACCCAGCCTGACGTGTTCAAGAGTAAACGCCACATACTGTTCCAGAAAACGTGAATATACTGCCCGTTCCTCAACCATTTCAGTGATGGCTACAAGGTTCTCACTTATTATTTAGACTGTACAAGATATTTGGTATAAAAAAACAGACATTCTTGATTTTTAAATATAACCACCTTAATACGTTGCTTTAATCAGTGGCATGACACAGTATTATGGCAAAGAAGCTAGTGGTTGACAACTTGCCAGTGTCCTATTGGGCAGATATGACCTCAAATGAAATTGATTCATTGTCAATACAAATATGTTACGTTAGGTTTAATCTTAATGGTACAGAGTATTATCTTCTTAATTTCAGTTGGTTTTGTGTGTGATGTGTGGTGTGTGTGTGTGTGTGTGTGTGTGTGTGTGGTGTGTGTGTGTGTGTGTGTGTGTGTGTGGTGTGTGTGTGTGTCTGTCTGTCTGTCTGTCTGTCTGTCGTCTGTTGTGTGTGTGCGTGTGTGAATGTGTGTGCGCGCGCAGTTTTCCCCTTCAGGCGCCATGTGTGGGTGCCGCTCGTTCAGGCCGACGCAGAGCCACGAGCGCGCGGGCCTGTTGTGGCTGTGGTCCTCCGGCGTGCCCATACGAAGCATTGCCGCCCGCAGCGGCATCAGCGTCACCACCGTCTACAGGTGGATCAGGCGCTGGCAACGAGAGGGCCACGTCAACTCCAGAACGCGAAATTCTTGGTCGGCCTTCCCCACCACTCATCCTAACACTCCTCTGCCGCAGAAACATCCTTCCCTCTCAGGATACGATATGCAGGCGCTCAACGCCTCTCCCGCTACATGTTCTGCCCCAGTGCCCTCCCCTGCCCCATGCTATGCCCAGTGCCCTCCCCTGCCCCGTGCTGGTCGTCCTGGTACTCACAGTGGGGGGCGTCCTGGCCAGCACCCTCGCAGCACTCACACAGTGTTGCCGCATTACAGAATAAAAATGATCAAGTAGTTACTTAGACTGAGAGCCATGTCATTTGAAATACTCGTAAAACATAAGAATTCAAAAAAGCTGCACAAAAGAATACCTTTAGAAGTGAACTTATTGGCACACGACTAGGAATGTAATTTTCAATGGATCATCAACATATGACGCAGTCACCAAGCTGTCCACGCAGAGTGAAGAGTTTGCGCTGTGTTGAGGCTGACTCCTCCCAGGTGGCGCTGATAACAGACAGCCCGTCACGGCACTGATGAGGGAAGGTATAGCGTCCTACATTCCTGACTAGCATGGCACTGCTCTGCGGGTTATTGCTGCCTGTAGTCTGTTTGGAACTGCACTAACAACAGACGTGGTTATTTTCTTAAATTTCTATCTTGTATTATTGCTTGTGATAATACTCTTGCCTCACATCCTAATATAGTTAAGTAAGGCTGAAGGCCATGTAAATGTTTTAACAAGATATTACAGTGAAACTTATTGCTGTCTTCAACTTCGATGAATGATAGATATCTCTTTGATTTTTGAGATATTTTCTTTTGTACGAGTATATGACAAATCTTGCCATTTAATCTACAAATTGTCTTAATTTTCATCTTTCCAGCAAGTGCAATGCTTCTTTAAGATTATTCACCTTCTCCAGAAGATTAGCTGTTTTGGAGATCAGTTCTCAGGGAGTGATGCACATTCTTCTTCAAATAAGAATCTTCTCTTTGCATCTGTCCACACAACTTAATTAAGATTTCAAAAAATAAATAATACATTCTAATCCACAATCATTTATTTCTTTATCCCACTATTAAAAGGTTCCTCGCACAGTAATGTTCCACAGTTATACTAAACTTAAATACATCAAAATTATCAAGTTGATGAGCTTATAAAACATGCGCATGACACTTCAACTACTTACATAATAGTTTTGAATATTCTGACTGATATGCTCGTATATTGAGCTACACTTCGCTGAGGAGAAACCCGTATACGTATATACGCCAGGATTGGACGGCGATGGGCTCCATATGAAAACTCAGACATTGACAATAAACACCGTGGGCCATTGAACCCATGACCCGGGGACGAACCACAGGCAACCATAAAGCCAAGCAGACACGTAGAGCTGGTGATACTAACCCCACGATAACTACAGCTCCCGATCTGTTCCTCGGTCGCCAGGATGTCAGCGTGGTGGTGGAGTGGGCGGGCGGTGTGCTGGGTGGCCGTGCTGGCAGGCCTAACCGTCAGCGAACTGTCGCGACTCAAAAGTAAGTCATCGTATACTCTGTGCTGCACCACAATCCAGCACCGCACCGTGACACAAGCACTGCCTGGGTCCACAGCAGACAGTGAGTTCATAATTTTTTTTTAACCCTTTCCCCGCCCGGCGACCAGGGCGCGAGGAAACATTCGATGCGGCGGGCGCGGCGGGGGCAGTGCTGGACAGAGAGAGGCAACAGCACTGTTGTGTCATCCTGCTGACCGACGGTGCCGCGTCGACTCCTGCTGTGGCTTCGGTGTGTTGGCAGTGTGGGTGTGATGGTTGTTGCATGACGTGTTGGCATTAGAGTTACTGCTTGTTGCATATTTTGTTTGTTGCACCGTGAGTTGGCACTGTGAGCATATTGTTAGTTGTGTGTGTGTGTGTGTGTGTGTGTTTGGCACATGTGTGGGGGCATTTTTTTGTCTTCTCTTTGAAAATTTTTGAAAAAAACTTTAATACTTTTTTTTGGCCTCGCCTTTTGTTTTAAATTAAATTTTTGCTGATGATTTCATGCGCATGAACTTACTCTTAAAAGGAAGACTGTACGTTTGCTACCCTCCTGGGAGCCCGTTACGTTGCCGATTGGACGGCGATGGGTCAAGCTCACATTGCACAGGGGAAAACCCTGCCCCCAAAACCCCCCTTGCTAACAACCCCAGAACCCTCCCGTCTGTTCTCGTGCCAGGCCCCCCCCCCCCCCCCCCCCCCCCCCCCCCCCCCCCCCCCCCCCCCGGTGCGGTCGATGGTGGCTTCGTGTGTTGCATGTTGGGTGTGAGGTTTGTTGCTGACTTTGGCCATTAGAAGTTACTGCTTGTTCCCCCAATTTTTTGTTGCACCGTAAGTTGGCACTTTCCAATTGTTCTTGTTTAGTTGTGGTGTGTGGGTTGTGTAAACACTTTGTGTGTGTTTGTGTGTTTTGTGTTTTGGGGTTGTGTGGTGTGTGTTGTGTGTGGTGGTGTGTGGGTGCGGCGCCACTATTTTGGCTGCTG
The DNA here is from genome assembly GCA_016584305.1 of Chionoecetes opilio. NCBI lineage: Eukaryota > Metazoa > Arthropoda > Malacostraca > Decapoda > Majidae > Chionoecetes > Chionoecetes opilio. The sequence goes on from JACEEZ010014329.1 coordinate 134,927, forward strand.
CTTCGGTTTTGGGACTGAACTGCTCATGCTTTGGGGGGGTCCCCGGCTAGACGTCCAGTGGGGACTGTGAACTTTCTGGGGGAACTGACAGCTGACGCCCTGGGGAGGAGTGTGGAGGCGGGTGGTGATGGTGGAGACGGGCCCGGACTGTTGGGCCGCGGCCCTCGTCAGCAAGCAGGGTAAGGGGAAATACGGTCCTCGGCTCAAACAACAGCGAGGCAGGTGCCAAAAGCCTGGGGTGGACAGGATGCCGGTTGCCCACAGTTGGCGCGGGTGTCGTGGGCGGGGGGGGGGGGAGGAAACCCTTTTCCTGGCTGCCTGGACCAAGGGCCGGGGGGGGGGAACAGTGGCTCCTGGCGGGAGGTTGTGGCATATGGTGGAGTAATGCTCCGCACTTACATTGGTCTCTAGTCAAGGTCACCATGTGGACGACGGGGCCCATAAGGTAATATAGTGACGGCGTTTGTGTATGAAAAAAACGGAATATGATGAGTAGAATGCAGCAACTGTGGGTTTTGGTGGGTGAAGGGGGTGGGGGGTGGTAGGAGAGGGTGGTGAGGTGGGGTGGAGACCGCGCAACCTACTGGCCTGCGCTCTTCCGGGAAAAGCCCAGGGGTGGGTGAGACATAGTGGCGAGAACTCTGGGCAACACTGCCGCACAGAGAGAGAGAGGAGGAGAGAAGAGAGAAGAGAGAGGAGAAAAGAGAGAGAAAAGAGAGAGAGAGAGAGAGAGAAGAGAGAGGGAGAGAGAGAAGGAAGAGAGAGAAGAGAGAGAGAGAGAGAGAGAGAGAGGAGAGAGGAGAGAGAGAGAGAGAAGATAGAGGGGGGAGAGAGAGGAGGAGAGAGAGAGGAGAGAGAGAGAGAGAGAGAGAGAGAGGAGGGAGAGAGAGAGAGAGAGGAAGAGAGAGGAAAGAGAGAGAGAGAGAGAGAAGAGAGAGAGAGAGAGGAGAGAGAGAGAGAGAGAGAGAGAGAGAGAGAGAGAGAAGAGAGAGAGAGAGAGAGAGAGAGAAGAAGAAGAGAGAGAGAGAAAAGGGAGAGAGAGAGAGAGGAGGAGAGAGAGAGAGAGAGAGAGGAGAGAGAGGAGGGGGAGGAGAGAGAGAGAGAGAGAGAGAGAGAGAGAGAGAGAGAGAGAGAGAGAGAGAGAGAGAGAGAGAGAGAGAGAGAGAGAGAGAGAGAGAGAGAAAAGAGAGAGAGAGAAGAAAAGAGGAGAGAGAGAGAGAGAAGAGAGAGAGAGAGAGAGAGAGAGAGAGAGAGAGAGAGAGAGAGAGAGAGAGAGGAAGAGAGAGAGAGAGAAAAAATTCCACCACCACCCGGACTGCCACCTCGTCACACCTCCACCCGTGACTGCCACCTCGTCACACCACCACCCGTGACGCCACCTCGTCACACCTCCCCCGTGACTGCCACCTCGTCACACTACCACCCGTGACTGCCACCCGTGACTGCCACCTCGTCACACCACCACCGTGACTGCCACCCGTGACTGCCACCTCGTCACATCACCACCCGTGACTGCCACCTCGTCACACCTCCACCCTGACTATGCAAGGAGATGTGAGTCACCACCAGCTCATTGCACCCCCCACAGGTTTACCTGGATACGCGCCTGTTAGATGGTGTGCGGTTTGCGGCAAAAAATCCGCCCACACGGAAGTCCATTCTCTTTTACAACTGCAGTTGACTGCACAATATCGTTCACACCACCTGTTTCGGCTAAAATACAAAGCTTGACTGCGGTGAGGTAAAGCGCTTTGCGTACGGCTGCGGAGATCTCTGCCCCTGTGGTCTACCCCGTACAAGACCCTCAACAGGGTAATGCTACATCCCTGAATCACCTACTTTTAATGATTCTACTCTAATTCGCAGATCTGCTCCATTAGACCCTGGGGAAACTCGAGGAGATAATCCGGCAGCTAAGAGTGGAACTCGCCAGGAAGAAAAACATCATAAATTACTTCGAGACCACCTCTCATACCCTGGCAGATAAGAGGGACGCTGTTGTTACCGTCCTGGACTTCATTGAATAACATCTGTGCCACAAGATCAAGCATGAAGAAATCGACGTAAAGTCGATCGCTGCCACCGCTATACCCACAGAACGACGAGATGGAATAGAAAAGTAGCAACTAATACGTAACAGCAAATTGGTGGACTTCAGGCAAGCCTCAACAACTAAAGGCTACCAACACTCGTCCGTCTGGCCCCAATTAGCGCCTCGACCTCTGGCTACTACTACGTCTGCTGCTACCCAGACTGCTTCTACTTGGCTGCTCCGACTCTAGTATCCCGGCCACTGGCATCCAGTCTACCAGACCCCCGCTACTCCAACCAAGCTTACTTTCCACCCCGCCTCCATCCCGCCGTTGCTGGGTGTGTCCAGGCCTGCTGTGCCAGCACCCAGGAACTTCATTAGAAACACGTGGCAACACGACAACAACCAAAGAAATAGGGGCCCAAAATACAAAATATCCTTCAGGTAACTCTGCCCCATCTCGCCCCACATACCATAACCAGGATAAGCCTTTCTGCCAACACTGCAGGCGAAAGGGGGGCACTCTGAAAACAACTGCCTAAGGAAAATTAAGTGCAGCTATTGCTACGTACAGGACATTCTGTTCAAGAGTGTCATACCCGCATCACGCGGGAGGGGACAAGATGGGTTTTCTTTGACAAGATCTCAACCGATCGGCCAGAATAACGCCTCCTTTTTTCAGACACTCACCCGCTTCCTCATCCTGCTTCTCCATCGTCTCTGCGTCACCCCAGCCTCTCACCAGAAACTGGGCTTCAGCTTCAGTATCAGGAAAACAGACCCACACACCACAATCATACCCGCTTCACCCTGACCCTGCCCAATCAAACACTCACCAGCCGCCGACCCAAGTCAACCGGCCTGGAACTATGGTCGCCAGTAAGTCCCGCGATCACATCACCATCATATCTGCCAATGTCAGAGGTCTCCAAACCAAAATCGGGACCTATTAACACTCACTTGATCCCTCACAGCCGACATCGTTGCGGCATTAGAGACCTTCCTCACAAGTCAATCCCAGACAAATTTGGACAGATAAATGGCATACGAGGTGCATCGACGCGACAGGACACGCGGGACCTTTGGTGGTATCGCTGGGCCTTTCACAAGAGTCTGTCGGTCCAGCCACTTGAAGTCACTCTACCAAACCATCTGGAGATGATGTTTTTTCAAAATAATGGACTCACCATCACAGCGCATCCTGCTGTGTGTGTGCTACCGCCCACAAGTGGCAGGGGAGGGGGCCTATTGAGTATCGCACACTCCACCTGGATGACCTGTTGCAACAACACACCTGTGAGCACGTTTGTCATCATAGGCGACATGAACCAACATCTAGTTGCAAGATCTTTGATGGCTTCCCCACATGTATGGTCTAACAAACCAAGTTGACTTCCCCACACCCCATTTCCGGCTCTCACTTGATCCTGTCATCAGTGATCTCCCGACAGTGTCGTCACCTGTTCACCCCTCGGTGCTGTAGGATCATCAGATCACATGGTGATCCTAAGTACAATACAGGTTGCAGCTCAGAGGGATGCCCCCGTCACACGCACCAACTGGCTGTGGGGCAGAGCAGACTGGGACGGTGTATGTGACGCGCTGCAACAAACACCCTGGAGCACCATTCTCGTCAATGATGTGGATACACAGGTACACACATTCACACGTACTCTGCTTGAACTCCAGAAGAAATATGTGCCAAGCCAGACTTACACTGCCAAGCCCTTGATAAGCCCGCCCCGGTTTGGTTACCAATGTAGGATGGCTGCTGATGAAAAAGTCGTTTCCTGGCGGCTCTACTCACGCCATCCAACCCACCCTAACAAGGAGCGCTACAGACACGTTTGTGCAGCAATGAAAGAAATCCAACAATGGGCTCAACGACGCTGGCAAGACGACCTCAAAACCAAGCTCAGTGGTCGTTCAGTGGGTAACAAGTCCTGGTGGAAACCCCACTTAAATAGCAACAAGGTCTGACAACAGACGACACCATAACCTCCGCTATTCAAGTCTGACGGCACAGTGGCCCCCAAAAACAAGGACAAAGGGCCCAGGTACTCGCGACATTTTTTTTCCAACAAAATGACAAATACCTGATCCCCAGCGATCCATCACAGCTGTGCCCATCCTCACAATGCCAGCCTTTCTAACCTCACTATAAAATAGTGAGGAAGTTTTGCCAACATTTAGTTCAGGTCGACACAAAGAAGGCCCTTTGGGGCCCCGACAACATTAGCCTTCATATCCTCAAGCGCGGCGCCTCTCAGCTAGCACGCCCCTTGCTACTATCTTTCAGCACTGCCTCACTACTGGAAGGTGGGGCCCCCCCTGTGGAAGGCTGCCAGAGTGGGGCAATACATAAGAAAGGAAAAAAAACTGACCCCAAGAACTATAGGCCCATCTCCCTTTTATCAGTTCTTGGCAAGACGCTGGAAGCTATAATTGCCGACAAGATATCGTCCTTCTTCATATCACACCACCTTCTTGTTACATCAAGCAATTTGGCTTCCGAGCAAACAGGTCAGCGGCCGACCTATTGCTCCATCTGTCCACCACATGGCATAAGCGTCTTGACAAAAGAAAGGACCCATACGTCATTGCCCCCTTTACATTGCGGGAGCATTTGACAGGGTGTGGCATCACGGCCTATCACCAAACTGAACAGTTTGGGTGTCCGGTTCATCTGCTTTCTCCTACTACAAGACTACCTGCGGGACAGATTTCCAGAGTGGTGGTGGACGTCAAACCTCAGAGGAAACACCCCATCTTTGCCAGCGTCCACAGGGGAGTGTGCTCGGCCCTCTCCTCTGGAATGTATTCTTCAATGACTTGCTCCGCTCATCCCAGAGGCACATGCATATGCCGATGACTGCACCCTTACATTCCCCTGCGACAGTGTGATCACCGCCGACTGTCGCTCACATAAATCAGGTCCTCCAAACCGTCAAACTCATGGGGTTGTCGATGGCAAATGGATCTCGCTCCAGAGAAAACCCAAGGGGATGCTCATCTCCCGACGACAACGTCCTCCCGATACTCCCATCCCTACCATCTTACTGGGTGGGAGGCCGGGGCCCCTGCAGACGTCCCTCTCCATACTTGAGGTGGAAGTGAATGCGTCCTGACCTTCACCGACCCTCCGAACCATTGCAAGGAAAGCCGCCTGGAAACTTAGCTGTGTCCGGCGTGTCTCACACCTTCTTGACTCCCAAGGGATTACCACCCTTATATGCAGCTCAAGTCCGCTCCCTTATGGAGTACGCCCCTCTCACGTGGTCTTCCTGCCCCCCTTCGTACCTGAGCCTTCTTGACAAGGTACAGGGTCGAGCCCAACGGTTAATACGTCCGAAGGCTCTGCAGGACCAGCTTCTCCCTCCTCTGGCAACCCTTGCAGCAGCGTCCGCGACGTAGTAGGTCTGTTCGTCGTTTACAGACACACAAGCAGCATGTCCCGCACTGGCTGCTCTCGACAGCCCTGGGCAAGACCACACGGCCACACCACATGAACTGCTGCTACCAGGGACCATCACTGATCGTCCCTTTTGCCAGGGCGGAGACCCCTCTGCGTTCCTTCCTTCCACACTACACAAGATGTGGAACCGCATGGTACGCAGACACAGCTTCACTCTACCTCGTCACTCCAGACCTTCAAGAGTGCTGTGAACGCTTGGTTAAAGCAGCCATATATTAAGTAAAAAAGGTAAAGATGGGAGCATACGCTAAGCTGCGGCCCTGGCATGCGGTGCTTATCTCCGTGGCATTTGCCCTTAGAGCCTGTGGTGGGTGAGAAACCCCTTATCCCGGACCACGGGCTAGTGTGGCTCCCGGGTTACCACAGTTACCCTTTCCCCCGGTTACCCCAGGTCCCATTTATCAACCCCAAAAGGAAATAAGAACAGCTGGGTAGGCTGGTCACCGACTTGCCCTGGCCCCGGGGTCGAACCAGGCCCGCAGATTCGTAGCCAGGCACGCTAGCCACTGCACCACGTAGGCGACTTTTTAGTATTAATATTAAGTTTCCCACCTGTAAACCTGTAAACCCTGCTTAAGTTCAACTATTCTATAAAAATAATTTTTAGTAGTGAAAAATAAATGTAAAATTAGAATAGTAACACATGTAAATGTAAAATTCATTTAGTAGTGAAATAGTGAATTAGAGAAATAGAGAATTTAGAATAATAACCCATGTATGTATGTTAAGCTAGGAATAATCTACACATTCCTAAAGTCAAAGATAGTTCTCAGTAGTTCAGCTGAAGCTCCTGACTGTAAAACCTATAAGAATAGAGGTAAAAAAAAAAAAAAAAAAAGAGAAAAGAGAGAGAGAGAGAGAGAGAGAGAGAGAGAGAGAGAGAGAAAAGAGAGAGAGAGAGAAGAGAGAGGGGAGAGAAGAGAGAGAGAGAGAGAGAGAGAGAGGAGAGAGAGAGAGAGAGAGAGAGAGAGAGAGAGAGAGAGAGAGAAGGAGATGAGAGAGAGAGAGAGGAGAGAGAGAGAGAGAGAGAGAGAGAGAGAGAGAGAGAGAGAGAGAGAGAGAGAGAGTGAGTGTCACCAGTGTATTCTCCTTCCACTCGTGACGCAGGTTCTTGGAGAAGCCTCGCCTTCGCCTCACCGCGGAGGAGTTCCCGCCCCACGTGGTGCTGCGGCGCAGGACCGGGGCGGCGGGCGAGACCAGGCTGGTCTTCACGGGCTCCATGATGAGCGTCCTTGAGGTCCTCGCTCACTACCTCAACTTCAGGTGCCTTGAGCTGCCAGTCACGTGCCTTCAGGGGGCACCACCTCTGTATCGGGACACTTGCACCCAACGATTTACTAATAACACTTGCAACCCAGTTGCTTGTCTCATCTTTGTCAATACATTTTCACTACGACGACAAAGATCATCGACGAGTGATGGATGATATACACAGATTACAGGAACTATGTACCACGTGTAGGTCTCACGGCCTCTTGTAACTTGTTTATTTTCTTATGTTCTTATGTTCTTATCAGCTACACAAACAACACTACTCAGCACAATAACAGAGCAAGACATGCGTATCACTTTAGTACAAGAGCATCTACAGACGCATGGCTATCTAAGATCTCGGTCATCCATACTCCATAGACAAGCATTCCTTCTTTGTGAACAGAAAACTGATCTGTACAAAGAATCCTATATACTATAGGAAGAAAACTGAGTGATTTTACTGTTGGCACCAATGTTGATTATAGTTGTATGGCCCCAAAGTTTAAGATATGAAATGCGTTTGGCACAATCCTCGTCTCACCAATGTTCCTTCGAGATGGTGAACGTCCTATGCCTTGCAACACTATGGAACACCACGCCACGGTCGCCTGAAAATTTATTAATCTATGAAAATGAGAAGGCAAAGAATAACACCGCAGCAAAGAATAGCGTATTAAGGCTGGTTATGCGGCGGTCTAGAAATGAAATATAATAATTATGAACGATGGAACTTTTATGACTGAAAACCTTCTTCAATAAGAAATTATATTCAGTCCTGGAAGAAGATGAATTTTTTTTTATTACATCGTCAGTAATATTGCAAAGGTAATGCATCAAACCTAACAAAGGTACGGGAACAAAATAATCAAGGAACAGCTCTTTTGGAAATGCTTGATTAAACAAAAAATCTTAATCCATTTTGTGTCACACACGTATAGGTACTTGCTTAAAGGTCGGTACTGGTATATGATGGTCTTGTTTTAACAACACACACATACCATGTTTTTACCGGTACAATGTATTACTATCCATTTGGTTTTCATCAATCGTGTATATACAAATAATACAAGCAAGATATCGATGCATAAACCACTCATTCCTATCATAAACAAGCTACAAGCCAGGGTAATTTTAAGACTTTATGTAAACAAGTAAATTTCCTGCCACAGCTCCTGCCAGCCTTGCCTGACGCTGTGGTTTGTTCCTCAGTTACAGCCTCGTGCGTCCGCCTGACGGTTCCTTCGGCAGCCAGCTGGCAGATGGCTCCATCACCGGGATGGTGGGCATGGTGGGCCGCCAGGTATGGAGCGGCGGCATCAAACTTAGTGTTATTAATTTTATGAACACATTATGTCACTACGATCGCCATGATTCTTTCTCCCAAACATCAATTCCTCAAATCTCTACAAACGCCTATCGGCCCTACAGGAGGCCGACCTGGGGTTGGGTCCCTTCGGCGTCACTGTGGGGCGCACCAGGGTCATTGACTTTACGGTGCCCATAGTGAACGATTACCTCAGGATCCTGGCAGGCAGGGGACGCCCTGAAGTGGACCCGTGGGGCTTCTTTCTGCCCTTCGCGCCCCTCGTGTGGGTGGGTCTCATTGTGGCGTTGGTGGTGCTGATGGTTATCGTTGATCTGCTCGCCCGCTGGGCCTCCCTCCGGGCCCCGCCACTCGCCCCCTACGTGAGGGTCATGCTGCAGGAGAGTAAGTGAGCTCCTCCACTACCATGACTGATGAGCAAATTGTTAAATGAGTAAAGGTGTACTAAGTTTAGGCCCTTTGGAAAGTAAGTCAGTTCCAAGTGGCATTCAACCCCCCGTTGTAACACCATCCCCGCCCCCTCGCCATAGGCAGATAACATTTCATTGATGTACCCAATAATCTAGACTCTCTCGATCTAGTAGGCAGCGATGTGGATTAAGTGACTGACAATGGAAAGTCAAGAGAATGAGTTGAAGTGAGCAGTTTTTACCTTTGCTCCGTGCAGAAGTGCTGTGGCAGCAGAAGGCTGTGTTCATTACAGATAGTCGAATTATGATCGAAGACAGTCGTGTCCCTCGATGCGCATGCTGTAACCATTCCAAGAAGACTGGCAATAGCAGTGCATTATGTCTTTCATATTAATAGGCAAAACCTCATCTTAGAAAAATCATAGGGTGATCGAGGAACGACGGGACAGAATGCAGAAACAGACTGATCAGAGGAGCCCAAAGCAGCGATAGCAGACTTTTATGCAGTTCCCAAAAAAGCGCAGTCATACATTCTGTCTTTTATGTTGTTGCTACTTCATAAAAGAAGCACTGGACTGACCATAGGCTTATCATTTATAAATAGACCATATATTATAAATTGATCAAGTGGTTAGACCCTTTCTTTTATTTGTCAGATTCATGGCTGCCGGCTCTGCGGGGTTGGGAGCGAATGGTTCTGGGAAGCTGGATGTTGGCCATGCTTGTGATGACGCAGAGCTACTCGGGCAATCTCATGTCCCTGCTGGCAGTTCGTTACATTCCACAACCCTTTCAGACGCTGAAGGCATTGGTCGACGATACCGCCACCACCATGATCTGGGAGTTCGGTACTGCTTCCGTCGACAAGTTCCGCGTGAGTGACTTCAATGACAAGAGCAGTCCGAGACGCATGCCTCCGCCAGGCTGAAAAATATTCCACCTGTTGTAAATACTAAAAAAATATTGAGATTTTATTTACCGCACAAAGATCTTCATTCACTCTATCTTTCTCTAATACCAGCTCGGCCTTTAAAACCTTGGCCAATGTAGCTTGAGAGGAGGGTTGTGTTGGACTCCCAAGTCCTCAGGATTGTACTGTAATTACAGATATGAACGAACACTAGAAAATAGCATTATTTCACTAACTGGCAACTAACACAGCGGCTGCACCAAACGCGTGTGCGTTTGGGAAAAGTGCGGCCCGGCAGACACCTAGAAATTAATTTGCTTGAACTGTGGTCATGATCCGACTGGGGACGAGGTCACTCTATAGTCTATACCTACCTAGATGCCCCCACGGGGCAAGGAAGGAGGGTTGCCAAATATATACTAGACGGTCACCATGTACAGTACATAATGCCCCTTCTTGAACTCCCCTCCCCTCACATTTTACTGGGGAAAAAAGAGACATGAACAGTACATATTCTCACTCTGCATCACCTTCAGACCGCAAAGATCGGCATCCTGCGCGAGGTAGCGGAGTCCGAGGAAGCGGGCAGAGTCGAGTTTGTGTTGGCGACGCAGTACCTGGCAATGCTACGCAGGCAGGTGCAGCCAGGCACTCATGCCTTCATCGGGGAAGACCTCACCGCCAGGGTCTTGATGGCACAGGAGTTCTCAGAGACAGGCAAGACTTAACTTGACGAGTATTGAGTGTTTTATTTAGCATGCTGTATTATCTTTTCCTGATGCATACAGAGTTTAGCTTTTTGTAATGTAGATGCTTTTAAGGTACTGAGAAGTTCTTGGGGAAGAAAGAGCGTTCCGAAATATCGTGATGCAACGTGTTTTGAACCAATGATATAATTTCATCCTTTTCCTGGCAGGCAGCTGTGACTTCTACACCTCGAGGGAAACTTTCATGCCCTTCCTGTTCAGCATGCTCGGCCAAAAACACAGCCCCCTCGTGCACAGCGTCAGCAAGCGGTGAGTGCCACATCACCCTGCCCACCCTCGGGGGGGATGGGGAGGCATGAATGTTGTGTCTCCAGTATGTTCCATTTAAGCTGCCACATATGCACTGCAGCTTAATTTCTTTGTTTAACGGTAAAAATATGTTAATGCTGGGGTTTGTGCTGCCAGCATCACGTGGATCACGGAGTCGGGACTCTACGGCCACTGGATGGACAGCCAAAGCTCCAACTGGACGGCATGTGAGCGGCCGCCGTCCAAGATTACCGTCAGAACCCAGCTGTCAATGGGCAACGTGTGGGTGTGTATGACGACCTCTTGGTGGAATTCAGGCGCTAGCGACCTCTTACATCACCACACTGAACCACACCATGCCTCTTGCTACCTACGCAGTCACCACTTATAACCATCACTACCTCACTCACCACTCACCGTTATCATTGATACTTTCACCACAACGCTCATCACTGGTTCAATCACCACCAGTGACGGTGACTGTCCACCACACCTCATGGCCTCATTTTTGTCTGCGTCAACACTATCTTTTTATCAATCTATGATCAATCTATCAATCCATGTGCTTACTTATCTAGTTATTCATCTATCTATCTATTCATTGATGTAAATGTTCCTGGGTATGTTGTGTTGCAGGTATGTTTTGCCATCCTAGCGGTGGGCGCGGCGCTGAGTGTGCTGGTGTTCCTGTTGGAGGTCATGGCCGGTCACACTCTCAGTCACGTTCAGGCGGATATCTCCCGGAAATGACTTCACCAAGGGTCTTTTTATTCTTTTTTTTTTTAGGAGGGGAGGGTTTCATTGTTTTCTAAGGTTACAATAGATATGTATAACATGGCTTTAGAAGTATACAAACACCTGCGTATCAAACGTTTGCTGTTTCTGCCATATATATTATTCATAAACATAAAATCGTACCTCAATACTGATCCTTAATAAATATATGTTTGGAAAAATATCTATCATTTTCTCTGAAGTCATTATACATTTGACTATGTCTTTGTTGTTTGACTGACCGATTAAGAGCTCATCGCATGGCTTTCCAACACACTGCTGCATAGATCACAACGGCTGAGTTCCTGATAAGCTGTGTGACCTCTAATTATGGCTGGTCCTGATGGTGGCAGTCCTTCACTCCAGTGTGTGTGTGTGTGTGTGTGTGTGTGTGTGTGTGTGTGTGTGTGTGTGTTGTGTGTGTGTGTGTGTGTGTGTTCAAGTTCAAGTTCAAATATTTTATTGCCATAAGAATACACACAAATATTAAATCCATCATTAACCTTTCGTGGAAAAGTCTGCTGAGAAAACTCTCGTTAGCAAACCCAGTTATTAAGCAAGGTAATATGTGCACATTCCAGAGCGAAGATTATTATATCATCTCTATGTAGTATTCATACAAAACATCTGTAAATATCCTTACTCATACTAACGTATACTATCTATATAAACACACACACGTACTCATACAAACATATTATTATGTAACATATATACATACCATACATATGCACAAACATATAAGAGCATACAGTAAATATATTTGTAGTGTTCAAAATGACCATCTACACCTTTGTTACCATTATGTAGTGCCCACCTTGAGAGTGTACTCTACAGTCCTGGTTACTCCGCTGCCACCACCCACATTAAGTGGTAAAAATATATAAATGAACAAAAACAAAAGATTTAAGAAAATATGCAAGTTGGAAACTGAATGACAACTCGTTAATATATTTCTAATTATAATATATTCAACTCTTTACTGTCTCACTTCCCAACTGGTGTACATTCACAAGTTGCCTTAATTCTAATAAATCATATCCCCTAACGATACGCACACTTCTTAACCTAACATCTTACTTAATAAACATATTTCATCCTATTCGAATGTGAAACAGACTACTTAATTCTACACTCTCCGCCACACTTCTTAACCTAACATCTTACTTAATAAACATATTTCATCCTATTCGACCAGAGAAACAAACTACTTAATTCTACACTCCGCCACACTTCTTAACCTAACATCTTACGTAATAAACATATTTCATTCTATTCGAATGTGAAACAAACTACTTAATAAACATACGTCATCCTATTCTAATGGGAAACAGACTCAATCCTACACTCTCCGCCACACTATCTCTCCTTTATCCGCCTCACTTATCTCTGGGCGATAAGAACACGAGAGTCATGTTGGGGGAGCCGTGAGTGTGTGGCTGTCTCACACCGCGCCACGGGTAGGACACCGCCACTATGACAGCCGCAACAGGGCTGCTGCCGCCCTCACTTCCCACTCTATTCCTGCTACTCGGTGACCATCACATCGCCGCCATCACCTCCATATCCACTCCTGCCTTGGGACCCTGGATAACAAATTCCATTAGTCCTTATGTAGACATAAACCACCAATAAATCACACCTACACCTCTAGCTAACAAATATTTTATAACGTACCTTTACCAAGGGCGAGAAATATCACCCCCCCACAGGCGACTTAACTCAACAAACCCGTCGTGCTGCTTCTAAAATTATTCTAACCTAGAATCCCCGTTCTCACCTCGTTTCGCTACGTGTCTAATTACTACTGGTTTAAATATAAGCCTAACCAGTGATTCAGGAATGAGGCGTGGGGGAAAAATTCCTCGTTAGCTTATTGATACTTATGTGTTTTATCATCTCTTCCCCTATTAATGTAATTTCTCGCGTTACATTTTCTTTACACATAAAATAGATGAAACCACACACACACACACACACCACACAACACACACACACACCACACCCCCACACACACACCAACACAACACACCAACCCACATCACCCACACACAAGTCACATACACAAAAATCAATGAAATTTACTTGAATTATCTAAAATTAAAAAAAAGTATACAAGTTGCCCCTTTACAATATGATACATATGTGCAGCAAAAAAGAGCTCAGATATTTTTGTATTCTTTCATTATGCTTGTGAATGCAAAAATACTTTTTTTTTCCATACTTGAAGCTGTTAACGGACAAAAAAAAATTTTTTTTTTCTTACTAGACTAGGTAAGGAATTCCCCCCCTTGGGACGAGACACAGGATAGAATTACGAAGTGTTTTTCTAAATGGGGACAACAAAATAATTTGTTTTCTCTGGTTTTATGACATGGTTTTTTAGTGGAAAATGTTATCTTCTTTTTTAAAAATTTAAATATATTATAAAACATGAAGTTTTTATGGATAAAAGGGTTTTAAATAAATTTTAAGATGAATATATCTCCTAGTTGCATAAAATTTTTTTTGAAGGGGTTTTGAAAACGTAGAATTTCTTCTGACCTTGAAACGCTGTTAAAAATGGGCCAAATGCAACGCCATATTTATAGCAAAAATCATTTTGAATAACAAAGGGATAATTATGGGTTTAAAATTTCTTGTTGTTGTTTTTAAAAGAATGCGATACAAGAAACCACAAACTTGGAATATTGTGAAATTTGTGTGTGTGTTGTGGTGGTGTGGTGTGTGTGTGTGTGGTGGTGTGTGGGTTTTTGTCTGTGTGGGTGTGTGTGTGGAGAGAGAGAGAGAGAGGAGAGAGAGAGAGAGAGAGGAGAGGAGAGAGAGAGAGAGAGAGAGGGGGAGGAGAGAAGAAGAGGAGAGAGAGAGGAATTGCTTCTGAATAACCTTGGGATAAATGCATTCAACATAGAAGTTTCATTTTTTCTCAATAGTTCGGGGATGTTTAAAAAAAAATTATTGAAAGGGATATGACAAGAAAACAAAGCATTAAGAGGTTCTAGTAATATAAGAGAATCCGTAACTTCCGATTTATTTTCCTATTTGGCATGGAGCGACAGTGATGTGTCGATGAGGCCGTGCATACATGGTGACCGCTGGGTGAAAGACAGAGCACGTTTCTTTTCATCATCAGGCCTTCAGAGGGTATGGAGGGCGGCGGACTTCACAGATTGATTGAGAAAAATAATGAATTTTAGTAGGAAGGGGTTTCATATAGGGAACATTTATAGCTTAAAAAGAAAGCAGCGAAAACTGTCATCTACTTTTATGAAAATGTCGGCAAGCAAGTATAGCAAAAAGCATGAAGCAGTGAGAGATGTGTCGCTGTGAGCACGTGGCGAGTCTCAGGGACTGGTTTTATTGTTACGACTTACTTTGATACGTGAAATATATTATACTTTTGTATATTTTTCCAAACCATATGCGAGAAGCCTTTAAGAGAGAGGTATGCATCACACACACGTTACAGCAATAAACTTGATTACGGAATATAGTGAGTGTTATTGACGTATGTTTTGGCCCCAATTAATATCAAAATAACATGGATGTAATCAAAAAGATTGAAAAATTCATTTCGAGAGAGTAGTTTGGCAAGAAGATTACCGTACCTTACATGCATACAACAGCAAATGTTTGTATAAATCTCGATTTAAAAAAAAGGAACAGACAGGAAGGAACAGGGTCTTTGAAGGTGTAACACGACCTATGGATGTAAAGCAATGAGAACCATGGATATGACACCATTTCAGTGAAGGGAGACAGATTGATTGACTCTGTATTTATTTACCAATCACCGCCGCTACTCATGTGGTCGTAGGGCCTATCCAACAACTTATCAGGAGTTCGAGTCCCGCCACAAGCAAAATCTTTATGAAATCGTCGAGTGGCCGAAGATTACCAACATGCTGCCCAACGACACGCATCCTTCGACGGCGAGTGCCTTGGGGAGCACCGCAGGGCAGCATGAGTCTTGCATCATGACAGGCGTCACTTCACGAGTCCTGCATGCCTGCGCCACCACAGGCGAGGCCCAACCACCACACCCCTCAAGTGACAAGCCTATACGGGTGCTAAAACCTCAAACATTAAAAATTGAATAGATGAATGAATGAAATGCACATATTCAGGTATAAGATTCATCAATAACTTTAGTGAATCATACCAAAATACAATTAGAATTACATACATTATACGATATGGAGAAAACCTGTCTTCTCCAAAAGAAGAAAAGTCTGCCCATGTACCATGGGGGAGGCTTCCTGCTGGCACCAGCGAGGGGAATGCTCTGTCTTGGCCCCAACACCGGGCTGGGCATCGCTCGTGCAGGCTACGCAGGTTACGTAAAAACCCAGACCAGCAAGTCCCGTTCAGTATTGGGGCCAGACCTTCATTACAGCGACGTGGGACATGAACGGAGGCAAAAGCGTAGCCATTGAGAATCAAAGTCTTCGCTTTAGACACCAGCTCTTTCCGTCTCAACTGCCGAATATAGTTGACGACAAACTGGATGATGATGAAACCTATCCTTAAAAATGAAGACCAAGCAGAAGCAGCTACTCGTCGATGCAAATATATCTATCTATATATGTATCTATTTATAAATTTTATTATCTGTCTACCTACCAGTATACATACGAGTATACATAAAGGTGAGAGAGAAGAAGAGAGAGAGAGACGAGAGAGTAGAGGATGAGAGAGAGAGAGAGAAGAGAAGAGAGAGGAGAGAGATGACGAGAGAGAGAGAAGAGAGAGAGAGAGAGAGAGAGAGAGAGAGAGAGAGAGACATGGTGCATATTTGCAACACAACCACGCTGAGTCGGTTATACAATGTGCAATGTGTTCCTCGGTCGCCAGGATGTCAGCGTGGTGGTGGAGTGGGCGGGCGGTGTGCTGGGTGGCCGTGGTGGCAGGCCTCACCTTGGGCTCTTGCCACAACAACGGGGAAAGTCCTTCCGGGCACTGCTGTACCACACTCGGACATACCACACCCTGACACAAGCACCGCCTCAGTCCTCGCCACACACGGTGACCTAATGAGTCCTCTTTTTTACACTGCACGCCGCTAGGGCGTGGAGAAACGCTGCAGGCGGGGGGCGCGGCGGCGGCAGTGCTGGCCAGGGCGTGGCAGCCACACTGTTGGTAATCCTGCTGACCGACGGCGCCGCGTCGACTCCCGCTGTGGCTTCGGTGTGTTGGCAGTGTGGGTGTGATGTTTGTTGCATGGTGCTGGCAGTGCTGGTCTATCATTTCTGTGCGGCTGTGCCTGTGCTGGGTGTGTGGGTGCTCAATAAAATAGAACTCAGAAATGTAACTCCTAATAATAAGGAGCTTTTCTCTAAAAAAACTTCACACCATTTTATGGAAACACACTCTATCTTCACAAGATATAAATTAAACTTTAATACATTTCTAGACAAAACTGAGTAATTTATACCAATGAATTTTTTCCCAATAAAAACAAAATATATTTTCTGAAAAACGGCTACTAACCCTTGGATAAGTCAAGCTGTAATAAATCGGTCAAGACCAAAAATAATCTATTTAAGGACTATAAAATAGGTGTTGTCTCTGAAAGTTATTATAAAAATACCGCAATGTCCTAATTAGGATTATAAAAAATCATAAAATTTCATACTATATGTCGATATTTACAAACTTTAAAAATGATACACGCAAAAATAGGGAAAACCATAAATCAGCTAAAAAAATAACTATAAAAAAAACTTATCTCATTTACATAACAATGAATAATAAAGTAATGAGATGCCCATCCGATTTGCAGAGGCCTTCAATAAGTATTATACAGATATTGCTTCCAATTTAGATAACAACGTCCCACCTTCCGATATTAACCACTTGATTTTTCTGAGAGGTAATTATCCAACATCAATGATTGTTCATCCAGTATACCACAAGGCCCGTTGCAGCGGGTAATAAAACTCATTAAAAAACAAAAAGTGTAATACCCATGACATTTCCGCTCTCTCCTAAAAGCTAATTAAAGAACAAATAGCTGTTCCATTATTCAATCTTGTTCAACCAGTCCTTTCGAAAAAGGGAAATTTTTTCCTCAATGTTTAAAACATGCAACCGTAATCCCTATTTATAAAAAAGGTCCAAAAAAACAACATTGCCAATTACGAACCAATATCATGCTAAGCACCTACTCAAAAATATTCGAAAAATTAATGAAAAAAATTCTATTAAATTTCTTAAACAAAAAATCTATTATCAACAAAGAACAATTTGGTTTTCGACAAGGCTTAAGTACCTTTAGTGCTCTGACCGCCTTCACCGATAAACATCTACTCTGCCTTGGATGCTCAACATACAATGCTCACTTTTATTTTAGACTTTACTAAAGCTTTTGATACAGTGAAACATGATATTTTACTACAAAAAATTGAAACATTATGGTATACGTGGCATCATACATGACTGGTTCAGAGACTACCTCACGGTAGAACCCAAAGTACAAAATTTCAGAATTTTCTATCTATACCTCAACATATTCAGTACGGAGTCCCCCAGGGTAGTGTCCCCGGTCCCCTTTATTCCTTATCTATATAAATGATCTCCCCAAAAGTATTTACAAATTTAAAAACAATACTTTTTGCTGATGACTCTACGTTATTTATTACGGTGCAGACCCTACATCCTTGATAGAAACAGCCAACCAAGACCTAGAAAAATTTTATAAATGGTGTTTGAGTAATAGACTAACCGTCAATTTAAACAAAAATTATTATATGCCCCTTTACCAACAAGGGACTAAAATTTTTTCCTACTCTGATATACAACAACAATGTCATCAACAGAACTAACCAACACAAACTACTAGGTGTAACTTTTGATGATAAAATATCCTTTAAACCACACATTAATGAATTTTGTCTTAAATTGTCTAGAATCGTATCTCTATTATATCAAATTAGAGACCTTTTTGCCTAATAATATACTTAAAATTCTCTATAATGCCCATATATTGCACACTTTCAATATTTTACTCCAGTCTGGTGCAACACATATCCCCCTTTATTTACTTCCCTTTTTCCGGCTACAAAAGAAAATAATTAGGATCATTACAAATTCGGGTACTTTGATCATAAATCACCCTTTATTTAAGAATATGAAAAATCTTTAAATTTTTTGACATAAACAAATTACAGATGGAATATATATGCACAAATTAGTTTCTGGTGGTCATTATATTAACTTGCTCCCTCAACATAACTACCCACCCACAACTGTGAACACTCCGTGTACCACAACATAACCTGACAGTTTTTCAACACCAATAGCCTACTCTGGTCCCAAGATATGGAATAATATACCCGACTCTGTTAAGGGCCCTACCAACATTAGTTTCATTTAAAAGGCAATACAAAAAGTATTTTTGTCCCCGTACTGACAAGATATTGTTCTAATATTTGTTTAAATTTTCTAATGAATGGTCATGTAGATTTATTAAGGGGCCAACAATACATTTTTAGCATTCTACAAATGAATTTTTGAGCAAATTGTCTATGTATTTCTCCTGATTTTTGTTTTTGTTTGTGTTTTTTTGTTTGTTACCTTGTTTCTTGTTTTTCTTTTTTTTCTTTTTTTTTCTTCTTCTTTATGTAATTGGTACTGACGTCCTAGATAAAAATTGTTTGTAAACTACAGAGATGCTGCCCGAATAGCCGTATGGCTTCGTATGGGCTGCTTTCACAAAATTTTTATATAACTTTATTAACGTATGTATTATGTATGGTAAGCATATTAAAGTGTTTCAAGTGTTTCAAGTGTTTCAAGTGTATACGTGCGTGTACAGAGTTGTTGGTTGGTTTGTTGCAATATGTTGTGGCGTTTTGTGATATTTTCTTGACGGTGCCTTGATATCTCCGTGCGTGAGTTTGTTGTTTTTCACATAGTGGGTTTGCATTGCCCATTGTTCGACGGTGTACGATTACCAGTTTTCTTGGCAATTCTGTCAAACAACTTTGCCAGTTGATTCCTAACATTTTTACTTTGCGTTCCTGTCAGGCATTGAAACACCTCCCAGCCCCTTGGGGAGCAGTGGTGCTGGAGTCAGAGCCTGAAGTTGGGAGACCCAACCGAACCCTGGCGCTGCTGAGCCGGGCGCTGCACCAATCACGCATGGTAAGTGTCGTCGCTCCTCTCGTAGCAAACCGCTGCGGTTTGAGCTGCCAGCCAGGAACTGACAGGGTGTGTGTTGGATGGCCCACAGGTGCGGCGGGTGTCGTGGTGTGTCATAGTGGTAGTGGTGAGCAACAATCCTTCATTCCTCGCTGCCTGGGCACAGCTGGCCTCCGAAAGCGACCTCCTGACGTGGCCCACACGACTTGTGGCCCTCACCGGCCTCTCAACAACTCACCTCCGCCACATACACTTGGCTTTCTCCAATGCTAACGCCGTTCTCATTGTTAGTGACGGCAGTACACCTCCAAAGTAAGCGAAACATTTCCTCATCTAGAATAATTACGACAAACCCAGGCAGCAGCACAACCTCACGTCTCACACCCTCGCTAACTACAATACAATGCTGAGGGAAATTGACTTATGTGAAAATAAAAAAATATATCTTGCTATTGCCAATGTTTTTCTTAAACAAGCCTTCTGCTATGAGAATTTGATTCCCGTCTAGCCAGAGGGATACGTCCTCGGTTTTGTGGTACTTGCCATTGATTGAACCAGGAGGTGGTAAACAATTGTTGTTTTAAAAAGTTTGATGCAAATGTTTCATCGATGGTTAGCTCTTCAAATTGTTTTTTGCATTATGGTCTTGCATAATCTTATTATCTAATTTAGTATTAGTAATCCAAGACTTTAAGAAGATAAGTACTCCTTACTTCTTAGTTTCATCAGAGCTAGAGTGACTCTTCATGGCTGACTCGACCGTGACTAACGCATTTGTTGTGTTAATGTTAATGCTCGTTGTCCAAGTACATTGGAGCGAGTTATCGGACACCCCGCCTAAGGTATCGGCCCTTGCCCACATTCGTTTTCCAGTAACAAGTTCTGATTTCAGTCCTGCTATCCGTACTGTAATTTTCAGGAGTTGACAGGCCAAGCGATATCGTGAAACGCATGGAACTAGTGCACTGCATTCGCCGACATTTAGATGTGTCACGCTACGTCAAAAAAGATTTACTGAGCAATTCATTCCTTTATCAACTCAGGTGTGGGGTGTGGATGCAGCAGCCGTTCAGCCCACCTCACGCCCAGGCGGTGCAGGTAGCCTCCTGGTCCTCCCGCCGCGGTCTCACCTTCCGATCCCAAGTGCCTCTCTTCCCTGACAAGTTCCACCGGTAAGCATGACTTTCTGCATCAATAATCCTTCCTCCCATCACACCTTGCAATTGTGGCGTACGCTTATCCCTGCGTGTGGCGGCAGGCTGGCGTGGGGGCCGACGCTCGTGGTGGCTGCTGAGGAGTACCCTCCACACGTGTTGATCAGAGAGGCGGTGGTAGGCCAAAGCTACATCCTGGTCGGACCCATGTCCAACCTGCTCAAGCTCATCGGACTGCAGCTTAATTTCACGTAGGTTCCTCGAGCTCTAGTTTTCATTCATCTATTTACTTATATGTACATCTTTACATTATGTGTTCTTCACCTCTGCTACGATTGTCACCGCTTCACAGCATTACTACCCAAGGTCCCCTTGTTACGCGATCACTGACGGCGCCTTGCCTCGCCCCTACCGTTCTGTAACGCGCTGCCTCTGCTCGCAGGTACACGATAAAGCGGCCGCCGGATGGGTCGTGGGGCGTTAAATTAGAGGACGGCTCCTGGACCGGTATGGTGGGCATGGTGAGCAGGAAGGTGAGTCCGGTACAAAGTTGTGCTCCTGCTGCCCTCATACGTATATTGATGGCTTATGGAAGCAACATCATCTTTTCATTCGTCCAGAATTCTTTAGGTCACCTGTGGCCACTTTCTCGTCACAGGAGGCGGACATGGGACTCGGCCCGTTCGCTGTGACCAGTATTCGCGCCACAGCCGTGGACTACACCCGAACCATCTTGGTGGACTACGGCAGGATCTTGGGAGGCAGCGGCAGGCCGGAGATTGATCCCTGGGGCTTCCTGCTGCCTTTCACGCCTAACGTGTGGGCGGCATTCCTCGCAGCCATGATAGCGGCGCTGGCAGCCATCGCCTTTCTGGCTCCATGCGCGACGCCACAACTCGGGGCGCCTTCTGGCTGGCTGAGCGGCAGGGAAAATCCTTAATTGATGTACACGAGGGTGGCGCTGCAGCAGGGTGGGTCACGGCTAGATAGTTATTTTCTTCCTTTCAAAAAGAAATATTTAGCACCGTGGGTTACATGAGAATGCCCACATATTTTTTTCTCTCGCTATCTTTTTATATATCTATCTTTCTTGTATTACCACCAGCTGTTGTGGTCGGAGTGAAAGGATGAGGTTTGATTACTCGTCACACTGAAAAGAACTCAGAGAACAAGACTTACCTCACTTCACTTACACTTCCTGACTCAAAACAAGATTTATAGAGACCGAGATATGGTAAAGATATGGTAAATATACACTCGGAAATCTATCTGACGTATATTAAGGCAAAGCAAATCACACGGCAGGCGATTCAAATACTCTCACTCAACAAGCACTCAAATTTCTTAACTAAAATCACTATAACCTACGTACACACGTCAAAAATACACAGCTGAAATAATAAAGGAAATTAGTTTCCTCACGCCCGTCGTCTATAGTAACACGTTGCCACGAAATCCTAAAAAATACCACTATGTTTCACATGCCTTTCATAAAAAAAGTAAAGAAAAAAAAGAAAACGTTGGCATATGGCAATAATGGCTGAACGAGGTAGATCCTTTTAAACTTAAAAAATGGCGGGAATAGTAAACAACGCTACGCATGTCACGTGGGAAGCCCCATAGACCAATTTGAATAAAATACCGTAAGGCATTGGCATGGCAATTATCCCGAATAGGCAACTCCGCGGCGTCTCTCAAGCAGAGATGCGCGAGATGAGTTAGTCCGTTACCAGCCTTCCTCATAGGCAGACCTGTGTGTATGTAACCCCTCTGTCAATCTTCCTTGGAATAAACAACAAAAACGCCGGAACCCGCTCTCTAACCTACCAAGAAGTAACCCCAAAGGGTCCAAGAGGACCTTTTCACATTTTTGAAGGATTTTCATTTAGAAATCGACTGTACCACCTTAATCTCCTAATACCTCCAACTAAAACCCCGGATGTAATAACACGCAATACTGACTCCACACAACAACATTTCACAATCTGGTGTCTCCCGGGGAGCTTGCGTGGTGGCCATGTTAAAGGGTCAGGGCGTCACCCTAAACAAAGGATCGCCATAGAAGCTGTGGAATTCGCCGCATGCTCTCGGGGGAAAATGTGTAGAAAAAAAAAAAAAAAGCCCCGGGGTGGTAAGGTTCGAGGGTCCCAAAGAGCATTGTTTCCGTCCCCCCAAACTAAGACTTCGGGACGCAACAAATCGGCGCTCGCCTCCCCAGGGGTCTGGTTATGGCATGCTTTCATGGCGACTTTGGTGCCGGCGGCGTTAGGGGGTGGGAAGCGACTTGTGCTCGGAGCGTGGGGTTTTGACGCTGGTGATGAGGGCCAGCTATGCGGGCACCTATGTCGGCTGGGCGGTCCGTCAGATCCCTCAGCCTTACCGGGAAACCTGAGGCGCCTCCTGATCCCCCACGTCACCAGGTGTGGGAAGCGGGTTCCCAGTACGTCCAGTTCCTTGGTGAGTAAAATGCTTTGCCCCGGCCCCAAAGGTCTCCCCCGTTTTATTATGGGCCATCGTGACTCCCGGGCTGGCAAACCGAGGGGACTCGTTTGAGTTTGTCGTCTTATTTTGTACTATACGTTTTCCCCCTTTTTTTCCAAATCCTAGTAAAAAATCTGCCGTAAAATTTGCAAATCCAGTATGAAATCTTACAAATGTTATGCAGTATCTCAAAATTTTTGTCTTTGGGCATCCTAGAAATAAGTGCCAAGGTCGGAACCAGATATTTCCAGGATTCTTCCAATGTAAAATTGGAAAGGGCCTGACTGGGGGTCAAATATCACTTGGTTTTTGGTCGTTTCAATAAAGTTTACAGTTTTGCAGCAAAAAGAGTAAGTCTCTTTCAAAAACCATTGACCAAAAGCCTTCTCCTGTCCTAACAAGCAGACACATATTAAAACAGCCCTACACCATTATCTTTTAAATTATATGGCGCTTTAAACCATTTAATATAAGGGAACACCTGGTGATCACGGACTATATTCTCGGCCACAGACCGTCACGCCCGGGATTTTCCGGGAGGTGCGAGGGGCAGAGGTTTCGGGACGCCTCATTTTGTAGCCCCCGACTACAACTACTTTTGGACAAGTTAGTGCGGCCCGGCACACACACCTTTTCGTGGGCGAGTCCCTGTCAGCAGAATCCTCAGGGCCGACGATTCCAGCGACAGGTAAAGGCATGCCCGTCTTGATATCTGTGTGTTGTGTGTGTGTGGTTATAAACGTTTCCCACAGGGCGTGTGACTTCTACCCCTCCCCGCCAGGTTCCCTTTCCCCCTTCCATTTTCGAAATGAGGGCCCCGCGCCACAGCCCCCCCGTTCCCCGCGCTCTCCGCCAGGTGCTCTGATTTTTCACATAGGTACCCAAAAGTAAGAAAATGGCGGGGGTGTTATAGAGCAATAGTAAAACTGGAAAAACATATCCTGTTTATAAATTCAATGATAATCCTACGTTATATCTCCACAGTTATGCATATACCGCAATCACCGGAATTATGAAAAGTATATAAAATTGCACAGGGCGGCGCAGTACGAGATGGCCCGACGACCACTGGGGGACGGGCCCTTCCCAACGCCACCTCCTGTGTTTTCCCCCCCACCAGATCACTGTCACCTCTTCTCTTGCTCAAAGAACCTTGGGTGGACACACCAAGAAAGGGAATATTTCATAAATATAAAGAGTAGTATATCGAAGTTTTCATAAAACGTCAGCCAGTAGGTATCACGGGGTTTTCACTCGGGGCTTAGAGATTTAGACATATTACATATTTTAGGGGAGTTTCCCTCCTGGGTTGCGGTGAGCGGCGCCGGGTGGCATTCATGGAGAGATGTATTGGCGCCCGCTGTAACTCCCCTGTGCCCACATGACAAATTTTAAAAAAGGTGATCTTCAGGCCCTTGCATCATCGTGAGGTGGCATCCCATATCTTTATTTGTCAAAACCCTGTAGGATAATAGAAATGTGTCGGTTATACAACCTGTCGATGGTGGTGTTTTTACAGAAAAAAATGGAGCCCTTCCAATTTTCTATATATTTACTGTGAAGTTTTTTGTGGTTTTTCTATGACAAATAAATGCATCAGTTATGGAGTTCCTAAAATGACCTATAGGAAGAAAGCTTTTGGGGGGGCGGTGCCGAGTGGTTAGCGTCTTTGGGGTGGTGACCTCAATGTCCTGAGTTCGAATCCTGCCGGGGGCAAAATTTTTCAAGAGCCTAGTAGGAAAGCAGAAGGTCCCGAGTTCAAGTCCCACCAAGGAGCAAGTGTCAAATCCATCGTCGAGTGGCTGAAGAAACCCGCATGCAGCTATACCTGTTCTCAGATTGCGAGTGCGACGGAGGAACTCCAGGGGCAGCATGAGCCTAACTGAAGATCCGAACATCGCAGAAAACGGGATCTTTACCTTAGAACACAAGTGTCACTACAAAAAAAATCCAGCCTGCGTCACTAACGGGCGAGGACCGCCGACATCACGACTTTCCATAAGCTTACAGGCGCTATAGGCTCCAACGTAACATCACATCTGAAGTAGGGCGTGTTTGCATGTCCATGACTGCGGGAGCAGGAGTATATAGCACCCCTGGAAACAAGCGCCTGCCGTGGTTAGTATCTATCAGATTACTCGCGGATAATTCAACTCCAGTTTTCTCATGTGTCTTTAGTATCAATTTTATTGTGAGCAACTCTGTTGCATTATAATATCTAGGCCTGACACTACTTCGCCAGAAGACAACTCAGAGGATCAACCCTAAACGGATCAACAGTGTGACACAACAGTCTTCCGACACAAAGTAGTCGTTTTAAGGGAATTAAAATGGTTGATTTTTTACCCTCGGCCAGAGGCTGATTGGGTTACGAATACGATACGCAGAGTAGCAGAGTACGCGTTTTGCTAATTCACGATAACCGCGTCATTATTCGTGTTACAAATGAAAAATCGCACAATCAGCAATGGATGAAGGTGAAAAATTATGTAGGATTTTGTCTAAAAATCTTTCGTTACAGACATGTCACGTTTTCTTGATGTAATAAATGACACTAAGATGGCATACCTGTTCAACACCACTGTCGCATCAAGGTCAAGTATGACAGCTGCAAATTGCCAGATGTATTCGTACCGTGATGTTTTATCCGGGGGGACTTGAACTAGCAACTTCGAGCTTACTAATTCCAGATGCTAACCACTCGGCCACCGCCTCACCATTCGCCTTGATAGATACAAACGTGAGTTGTCGTAAATCTCAGTTATGTGCGCTTGGCAGGAATTGTTAGGCTTTAAGATTACATACCACTGCAAACAGATCCTCAAGTACAAGCATACGGATACAAGTCTTAAATACGGATGAGGATATGTGTAAAAGTCTAAATGATTATTTCTTAAGTGTTTTTACAGAGGAGGATACACAGACGATACCTGATAGTGAACAGATGTTCAAAGGAAGCGATGAGGAGAAACTCAAAGATATGGTGATAACTAGGGAAATGTGTGAAGAGGGTATAGATAAAATTAAGAATTTTAAATCGCCAGGACCAGATGAAGTGTATCCCAGGGTATTAAAGGAATGCAAGGAGGTTGTTAGTGAGTCGTTAGTGCACATTTTTAGGAAATCGGTTGAGATAGGCGATATGCCATTATTGTGGAGGAAAGGAAATGTTCCCATATTTAAGAAGGGAGACAGAGGACTAAAGTCAAATTACGACCCGTAAGTCTAACGTCAGTGGTGGGTAAATTATGGAATCTATTATTGCAAAAAACATCATAGAGTACTTAGATAAACATAGTTTGATCAATGATTCACAACATGGATTCACCAAGGGTAGGTCATGTCTCACCAATTTATTGAGTTTTTATAGGAAAGTTTATGAGACGGCAGATAATGATAATGATTATGATATAATATATCTGGACTTTAGTAAGGCATTTGACAAAGTACCACACGAGCGACTCTTAAATAAGGTTAAGGCTCATGGAATAGATGGGAAGATAAGATAAGATACTTTGATCCTATCTAGACACTTTGCAAGTACCAACTACAAGATTATTGACTGTACAAAGCACCACCACACCAGGACGAATTGGTGGACTCGAACCGCTGACCGAATGGCGCAGGGACTCTGCAACACCAGTCCGTGATTCTACCAACCGCACCACCCTGGCGGGTCGAATAGATGGGAAGGTTCTTCATTGGATCAGAGCTTGGCTAAGTAATAGGCAACAAAGGGTTACAATTAATGGTTCTAAATCTGAATGGGGACTGGTGACAAGTAAAGTTCCACAAGGGTCTGTTTTGGGTCCATTACTATTTTTGATTTACATCAACGACTTGGATAGTGGGATTAGCAGTGATATCAGCAAGTTTGCTGATGATACTAAGGTAGGTAGGATTATTGGATCACAGTCTGATGTAAACATATTGCAGGGAGACTTAGATAAACTTAACGAGTGGTAGTCAGATGGTAGATGGAATTTGATATTGATAAGTGCAGCGTTATGAATGTTGGTAGAAAAAAACCCTGGTATAGATACACCATAGCAATGTATCGCTGATAAGATCAGAAGGTGAAAAAGATCTAGGAGTGAGGGTGAGCCCAGACCTCCGATCTAGGAAACAATGTATTGAGGCCAGAAATAGAGCTAATCGAGTATTAGGATTCATTACCAGAAGTGTTAAAAGTAGAAGTGCGGAAGTTATTCTAAAGCTTTATCTGGCTCTAGTCAGGCCTCACTTAGACTATGCGGTTCAGTTTTGGTCTCCATATTACAGGATGGATATAGCCTTGTTTAGAATCAGTGCAGAGAAGGATGACCAAAATGATACAAGGGATGCGTACCTTTAGTTATGAGAAGAGATTGAAGTTATTAAAATTACACTCACTCGAGAAAACGCAGAGTAAGGGCGATCTGATAGAAGTTTTAAGTGGATAAAGGGATTTAATAAGGAGAGGTAGGCAAAGTTCTTACGGCTTTTAACAGGGTAGAACAAGAAGTAACGGATTCAAGCTGGAAAGCGTAGATTTAGAAAGGAAATAGGGAAAAAACTGGTTCGCAAAATAGGTGGTGAATGAGTGGGATGGTCTCAGTAGACAGGTAGTTAGTGCGGAGTCATTAGGGAGCTTTAAAGAGGGGCTGGATAGGTTCATGGATGGGGATGAAAGGTGGATGTAGGTAGTGTTAGGTGACAGGAACTACCACGTGTAGGCCTCGCGGCCTCTTGTAGCTTCCCAATTTTCTTATGTTTCTTATGTAAGCTGCAGCCAGGAGAGGGGGAGACCGTTTTGTGTGTTATCTCTGAACAGTAAGCAGTGAACCATGTTTAATAGTACAGAGAGAAGAAGAAAGAAGAATAGCTAGAGGGCCGAAGAGGACAGACGCTATTT
Source organism: Chionoecetes opilio (assembly GCA_016584305.1). NCBI lineage: Eukaryota > Metazoa > Arthropoda > Malacostraca > Decapoda > Majidae > Chionoecetes > Chionoecetes opilio. The sequence goes on from JACEEZ010014329.1 coordinate 162,793, forward strand.
GCCTTCCTGAACACCCGAGGATGGAATGAAGGGAAGTGGAGAATCTTGTTGCATGAGTCGAAATTATATGATGTAGTTGGAGTAGGAGAAACAGGATGGCATGATCAGATAAAATGGCAGGAAGGTGGATGGTTAGGCACAGGAAGAGGAAGGAAAACAGGTGAGAAGAAGGGAGGAGGTGTTGGGGTTCTTGTGAGGGAGAAGGCAGGAAGGGAGATATCAGAGGTGCACCTGCAGAAGGAAACAATAGATAAGCTAGGATACAACAAGGGAGACATAATCACAGTCAGGATCACAGATGGGAAGGAAGAATGGTGGGTGACAGTGGTGTACATGGGTGTTGAAGGTGTTGTAAACCGGGCAGAAAACAGAACACTTTATGATGCACTAATGGAAATAAGCAGGAGAGTTGGAAAAAGAAAATTGATACTGATGGGAAATTTCAATGGACACCTAGGTCTAAATAGTGCACCAGTAAACATCAATGGACAGATGCTTTTGGATTTTACAGAAAAGGCCAATCTAAAAATTAAGAATAGGGAGTTAGAAGATCCAGTGACGTGGAGAGATAGAGGAGCAGAATCAGCAATAGATTTCATAATAGTAAACACAGAAATAGAGAAAAGTAAGTGCACGATATGGAAGAACGAGGAGATAGATATTTCGGACCACATCATGATAGGAGTGTCGTGTGGAAAAGATAGGTCGAAAGTGCAAGTTGCAAAGACAGAGTGGAGGACTAAATGGAGGATACTAGATGCCGACTGGGGAGTGTACAGCCAAAAAAATTGATGAGAAGTTGATAGAGAAACTGAGGAAGGGTAATAGAACTATGGAAGCGTGGGAGCAGGACGTTAAAACGGTAATGATGCAGGAGGCAAAAAATACTATAGGAGTGAAGAAATACAAGACAGGAGGAACACTAGACTAAAAGGATGGGGGATAAAGAGGTAGAACACGCATTAGAAACAGGAAAAATGACAATAGAAGGCAGAGAAAATTAGAGAGAATTGATAGAAAAAGGAGAACAATATAGACAAGAATGGGAGAGAGCATGGGCTCAATATAAGAATGCAAAAAAAGTAGCACAGATATTAATAAGTAAAAAGATAGCTACATGGGAGGAACAGCAGGCAAAGAAACTAAACAGTTTACCCCGAGGAGAGAGGGAAAAGGAAGGATGGAAAAGATTAAAGAGAAACCTCGGTGGACGAGAGATGAACCAGAAAGTTAAACTGAAAACAGAGGGAAGAGATACAGAGAAGGCGGATGAAATAAAATCAGTAATAGAAGGGTACTGGAGTAAAGTAATTAGAAAGAACATGGTAGTAGAGGGAATGGAAAACATTATGATCTACAGTGACAAGAGAGAAATGGAGGAAACAGTAATTGAGCTTAGTGAGGTAGAAAAGGTAGTGAAAGCTTTGAAGAACGGCAAAGCTGCAGGGACAGATGGGCTCATAGGGGAGATTGTTAAATATGGAGGAGAAAAGGTAAAACAGGCAATATATAACATATGTAACACAGTGCTGGAGCAAGGCTGCGTACCACAGGACTGGAAAAAGAGCAGAGTGACTCTAATTCACAAAGGAGGAGGAAAAGATAAGGAGGACATAGCCAATTATAGGCCCATAGCCGTTATGAACATACTAGCCAAGGTTTTTGGAATGATTATTAATGAGAAATTGAAATTGTGGATAGAGGAAAACAAGATGTTAGGAGAGGAGCAAAGTGGGTTCAGGAAAGGCAGAGGTGGAATGGAAAATATATTTACACTAAAAGAAATTATAGAAAGAAACAAGCACCAGAAGAAAGAGCTTTACTTAGTATTTATAGATATTGAAAAGACGTACCACACAGTAAATAGAGGAAAGTTAATAAGATTACTGAGACACATTGGAGTAGATACAAAGGTGGTGGATGTAATAAACAGCATGTATGAAGGGAACGAAGTGAAATTTACCCTAGGTGACATTACAACTGGCTGGATGGAAAATAATATAGGAGTTAGACAAGGATGTGTCATGTCCCCAACATTATTTAACCTGTATTTAGAGGAACTGATCGTGAGAATCAGGAAGTCCAGTAAAGGAGTAACAATTGGAGGAGAAAAGTTAGGATGCCTGGCCTATGCTGATGATGTAGTATTGATGGCAGAAAGTAAGGATGAAATGGAGGAAATTTTACACATAACAAACACATACGGAATGGAATGGGACCTGAAGTTTAGTGAAAGGAAATGTAAAGTCATGGAGTTTAACAGTGAAGGTAGGAGTCAGTGGGTGCTCCAGAATAATGTCCTAGAAGTAGTAGAAAAGTATGTATACCTAGGAATGGAAGTAAACAAGGAAGGGATAGGCGGTGAAAAGCAGAGGAAAGTTAATGAAGGCAAAGCAAGGAGGATGACAGGCATGATTATAATGGTGGAACAGAGTCATTAATACATATGAGGTAGGCAGGAGTTTATGGAGGGGGTGGCTGTACCCCATTGCCTATATGGGTCAGAAGTGACTAAGTACAGGGAAGGAGACATCATGCACTTGGAAAAGACTCAGAACATAGTAGGCAGATGGGGACTAGGAGCTTGTAGGAGCACTGCCGTAGAGCCTAAGGGGAGACATGGGATGGAGCACCTTCAGGGAAAGGATAATTAAAGGAAAATGGTGTTCCACAAGAAAATTGAAAGACTTAGTGATGATAGATGGGCAAAGAAAATATCCAGGAAAATAGATCAAGTTCACACCTGGAAGAAGGAACTAGAGAGATGGAAAAGGAGAGAAACTGTGGGAGAGGAATGGAACAGGATGGAGATAATAGATATCAAAAAGAAAATTGAGAATAATGGGCTAGTTAAATGGCAGGAAGGAATGGCCAGGAAATCAACGTTGCAGTGGTACAGGTGGAAACAGAAACCAGAGGGGGTGACCTGGCATGTAGGAGACTGGGGTAGTAAGTTACTCTATAAAGCAAGAACAGGCACCTTGGAAGTCAACGGAAGGAACAGGGAACTGGAGAGCCAGAATTGTAGCTGCAGGGTAGGAGAGAAAGAAACTGTAGAACATGTCATTGGTGGAATGCAACAAGTATAGGAGGTCAGAGGGAAAAGCATATGCATCAATAGTAATATCCTAGGCAGAGAGGAGTGGGACAGGAGAACTAGAGCAGAAAGACGGGGCCCTGTGTACGGTGTTAGGGCTGTATGGGGACAGAAAGGAAACTGAAAGTATTGTAAACCTCACCAAAGTGTTCCTAACGCAGTGTTGGGAGATAAGAACACACAAGAAACAATGAATTAGGATGATAATCACAGGATTAAAAACTGATCAAAATGTCTTTCCCAGGTGAAATAAACAGGGGAAGAGTTAACAAGTCTTGTTAACGAAGGAGACGAAGTGGAAGAGGACCTATGAAGCGATACTAAGCGACTAAGGTCACAAGAAGAAGAAGAAGAGAAGAAGGTGAAGACGAGGATGAAGGTTTGCCTGTCGCTGCTGCTCCTGTTGGCTGCCGCTGCGGTGCTGGTGGATGCCCAGAAGCACAAGCTGGAGATCAAGGTGGGCGTGAGGGTAGGCGTAGTGGGCGGGGGGCGGTGGGCGTGCGTGTACAGCTGTCCGGCGCTACCTAACACATATAGTCCATGAGCCAGGCCAGATATCGGTACCACCTGGGGTGACTAAACACGAATGGTACAAAAAATGTTTAAGAGTGACTGAAAATACATTAAGATATGATAGCCTTCCCCGCACTGGTAGCTTAGTCTGATTTTTTGATGAAATGGGGGTGCTACCCAAAAAAAAAAGATTTTCAGCGTGACGCTCGGGGTTTTCCTCTTTTTCTTTAAAATCAATCACACGATCGTTGCGAAACCTTTGGACACCTATGTAGAATTTGATCCTTACCAGAGTTGTCCTGGGTTTTTTTCAAATTTCTCATATTTTGGGATTTACCCTAAAAAAAATAATTTTGGGTATTTTCCCATAAATCTGGAATAAATCCCTAAATATGGGAGAAATTGAAAAATTATTCTAACAGCTTTTGTAGGAAATTTTGATTCTCTACAAGAGTTATTCCGATGTATATTTCAAGTTTCCCCATATTTAGGGGTTTATTTCATATTTGGTGATTTTTTGGGGATATTTTGGGGATAATTTTTTATTGGAAGGAGCAAAACATATGTAGAATGGTTTCCCAGGTAAATGTGTTTGTTTGTTTGTTCATGTAATTTTTTAATGGTGATATTTTTTTTGCAGGTGTGTGCTGACTGTCTGACGGCATGATGCAACCATCAGCGAGGAAGAGAGCACGGATCGACTGTATCACCACTGCTCTGATGATGACAGCGATGCTCTGGTGTCACCACAGGATTTGGACTCCTGGAACACATTGCTCAGGGCTGCAGAGACAGGCAGCATGATCCAGTCCTGGAAGCAGCCAAGGGCCTTGAAGAAGGAGGAATACCACACATACATATCACCGTAAATGTCGTAGTCTCTTTACAATGAAGAAGTCACTGGATTCTATCCTTCCCAAAGGGTGTCAAGATAGAATCAGCAAGCGTCGACCCCAGGAGGAGGGCATCAAGGGATGCCCCTAGTACTAGCAGGGTGTTATGCCAAAGTATGTCTCTTCTGCGAAGAAGTAAAGCAAGTACATGAAAGCAGCAAAGAAAAGGGGAGCCACTCATCCATGTGTTGAGCTACGAGCAGATAAAGAAGATCCGCAGAGCACAACAAGGAAACTCAACCAGAGAATCCTTGGTTTACTTGGGCAGAGACCTTGTTGCTGCAAGGGGGTCACTACCACAAGTCGTGCTACAAACCTTCAAAAAAGATGATTCCCCAGCGGCCGCCGGGTTCTGGTGCAGGTGAAAATCAGGAAGAAAGCGAGGGAGCACGCTACGAAGAGGCTGAGATAGAAGCCCTCGAGGAACTCTTCTTGTATATAAGGACTGAATTATTCCCCAACCCAGAGGTAATGCCTATGATAAACCTCACATCTAGGCTTGAGAGATCCATGATGTCCCGTGGATTATCCAACTGAACCAGCGACAAAGAAACATGTTCGCCGAAAGATTAAAACCGAGTTTGGGGAATCACTACGCTTGTCCCAGATGAGAAAGGAAAGCTTCTAATCTATCCACGCAGCCTCTCAATGGACGACCTTGCCCGACAAGCACACAAAATGAAAAAAAGATCTGCAAGAAGCAAGAGCAGCAAACTCTGAAGATATCTTAACCAAAGCAGGAATGCAGCTGAGGAATGAGATCAATAAGCAAGATGTGATTTCAGCCATGGCCTCCCGATACAGATCAGAATGTTTATTCTGCAGCAGTCACTAAATTCCTGCACACCCTGCTGACAGGAGAGTGTGAGTGTCAAAACTCCCTCTGAAAGAGCTCAACGTTTTGCCACATCCTTCGGCAGTGACTTGGTCTTTGCTGTTACAGGGGCAAGACAAAGCCACCCAAGCACGTACTGCTGTCCAATGCTGTAAAAGTGTTTGACGGGAAACACAGAACTGATCCGAACTCTGAATCGTCTTGGCCACTGTGTGTCCTACTCAATGTTTGAGGAGATCGATACAGCCCTTTGTATCCAGAACGGAATGTTCAAAGGATGACATTCCACTGCCAGCAAACATCTACCCTGTGTGTTCACAACCCTGGCCTGGGATAACATCGACCGACTTGAAGGGGACACTAAGTGGAGCAGGTATTCTCACAGAGTCAATGGCATTGCTGTCCATTCCAGGTTGCGGGCTCTGTGCCAGAGAAGGTCCTGCCAGAGATTACCAAGCCAAGATAAGAAGCATCACTCTGCCGCAAAATTCTGCCAATATACAATGTTGGGCGGCGGGCAGGGCCACCCAGGATTGAGACTGCGTATGTCGACACTACCAAGAGGTCCAGGATTCAAAGACCAAGAACCATATCTGGCTTCTTACTCGAATGTCAGACCATGAGAACCAGTCCATCAGCAGTTGGACTGGGTTCAACATCAAATCCGCAGAGACATGCAGGGGTCCAGGACACTGAAAGCTCCCTGCCCACTATCAATGCTCCCGCAACAAAAATGTCCACCGTTAATGAAGTCTTGGAGCAAACGCATGCCATCATGCAGCCCTTTACAGCTTAAAAAGATGGGGTGCGTGTTTGATAAAGCACTCTATGCCAAAGCTCCCGAGGTTCTCTCGGGAAACAAGAGAAGTTCAAGAACATTATCATCAGGATGGGCGTCTCCACACAATCTGCAATCTCCTCTCCACCATAGGGAAGAGGTTTCAGGATGCAGGTCTTAGAGATCTGTGGGGGAAATCAGGTGTCATCGCAGAAGGATCAGTGTCAGGGGTGATGGACGGCCGGAGGTACAACAAGCAGTGGAGACGCACAAGCTCGTGTATGAAGCACTGTTTGAGGCTTGCATGGAAAGGCTTCCTTCCATGGCTAGAAGAAAACCATTCAAGGACATACACCATTTTGGAGGGAAACCCTGAAGAACATCAACAGCTTCCACAGCAATGGTCTCAGGGAACCTTTCAAGAGCTGATGGAGAGTGAATCATGCACACATATCCTGAAGCTCTTCCAAGTTTATTTTTGAGACCCTAAGGGGATGAACCAAAACCTCTCAGCATTCTGGATGTCATACCTGGACAGGGTTGAGATCATGCTGGACCTGGTTCGAGCCTCCAGAGAAGGCAACTGGATGTTTCACCTAGGAGCAATCCGACAGATGATCCCGTGGTGTTTTGCCTATGAAAAAGGTGAACTATGCCCGATTCCCTGACCTACTACTATGCCATGATGTCTCGACTGCCCATTGAACACCCAGAGGTCCATGAACACTTCATGCAAGGTGGCTTTTCGGTCCAGATCGGTAGCAAGAACCCCTTTTGGGAAACGGATTCCTGTGGACCAGACCATCGAAGAGACGATCAAAAAAGACACCCAGACACCAGGGGGCCAAAAAGGCTTCAGCCTGAAAGGTGGAGCTGTCGCCAGGTACTACCTGACATCGGAGTATCGCAGCAGATACTTGGGGCAGCTCAGGGCCATGGGTATAGCCAAAAGTATACTGACTTCGCCCCCCAGACCTACAGATGCCCAGGATTAGAAAGAGATGAGGCCGATGTCCAATCTTTATTTTCAACTGATAGAGACCACGGGTTGAACCCCTTCAACGCAGAGCAAGGAGATCTTGTCAGTTGTCAACTGCGACTACAGCACCACCAGAAGTTGCCAAAGCCCTTCTAGGGGCCTACAGAATAGGAGAGGATGCATATCAAGCCTTCAAGGAAGAGCGCCTGGAGACCGATACGCCAACTATACAGTTTCATGACACGATGACGAAGACGAAACTGAGAACGTTCACTAACATCAGAATGAAGCCACGCTCACAAGGCCATGCCAAGGAGGCTATCTTGAAGGCTGACAGGAACCTATTTGGCCAGATATCCTTGTTGCTGAGAACAGAAAGCTCAAATGGTGATGTCTTGGCTCATCCCCTGGGCCTTTGCCATGGGCACTTGCCAGCGGTGATGGGTCTCTCCGCAAGAACCAACAAGGCTGGGCCCCAGCAAGGGAGTTGGAGAGGAAAGTTTCTCCTGCAGAGGTGATCCCCGAGCCCTTGCTACCATAATTGATGGGATGAGCCTGGTCCAGAAACTGAAGGGAAACGACAACACTTTTCACAGCTTGCAGGCACAGCACTGAGTCACGTTGTCCATGAGGGTGCTAAGAGCAGGCGCATTGATGTTGTGTTTGACGTCTACAAGGAGACATCCATCAAAGATGCAGAACGAGCCAACAGAAGTGCGGCACAGGGATCCATTTTTAAAACATTCAACCTGGGCACAACATCCAGCAGTGGGAAAGTTACTCGGTAGTTCCTCCAACAAGGCAAGTCCATCAAGTTCCTGTAAAAAGAATGGAAAAAACCACAGCACAGGGAGGAAAACTCGAGGGCAAGGAGCTGTATGTCACATGTGAGCAGCTCTGCTTCAAGATCACCAAAGAGCATGGAAGAGGCTCCTGAGCTTAAGTCAAGTCAAAAAAGAAGCAGACACACGCCTCCTTCTCCCTGCACTTCATGCAGAGAATTGGGTACAAGTCGTCATCATCACTGCAGAGGATACAGACGTCATGGTCCTGTGTTGGCATGTGCCACAGATCCCCTCCCACCTGTTCCAGAAGTGCGGGACGAAGAACCGGAACAAGATTCCTGGATATCACCACCTGAGCCGTACACTGGAGCAGCGGTTGATCATGATTGGTATGCATGCCTTTTTCAGGCTGTGAACCGTCAGTGCATTCGCTGGCCGGGGGGAAGATGACGACACTCAAGCAGGTGAAGATGGACAAGACATACCAGGATGCTTTCCACGAACTTGGGCGTAGGGGAAGTTTCTCCTGAACTTTTGAGAAGCTACAGGAAAATCACCTGCCACAGTTACCTGCCATCTACCCACACAACTGAGGTGAACAAGCTTCGGTATGGCTGTTCTGTGCGAGACGTGGAGAGGTGGAGTCAAGTCAACTCCCCCCTTGTGAGGACTGCCTCTCATGCATGCACTACGTGCAAACTACCAGGGTGCGATCTGGAGGAGAAGTCTGCAGAGCCCGCCATTTGTTGCGAACCCAACAGACTGCGGCTGGAGACAGATGAGGACGGCAAGCTTGCTGTCAACTTGGGTGCGAGGCTCACCAGCACCAGATTGTGTTATGCAGCTACTGTCCTGCAAGTGTGTGCGGTCATGCGAACTCCCTAAGTGCACTTGCCTCAATGGCCCTGAAGGGGTACGGGCATGTGCAGGTTACAGAATGCCAGAACAAGGCTATTTTAAGAAGAGCCGGGAGCACAACAGTCCAGATTCCGAGTCTGACGTAGATGAATTGAGGAGGGTTAATTGGGGCCCTAATAGTAAGTACAAGCCCATGGGATGCTTAGTGTGTATTTACAGGACTTGTATTAAATGTGACAATTACTATATTCATTTTAGTGACATTAGCATTCCTGTCCCCAAATTTGACATTTTAAAATTTTCTGAATTTCGGTAGGGTGTGTCTATTCAAGAAGTGATAACGACCATTAAGCTACCAGTGTGCAAGGGCTATCATATCAAAAAAATAAACTAGAGACATGTAGCAAGCTAAAAACACCTAAGAGAATTAGTCACCCCGGTGGTACGATATCCCAAAATTCGGGTCTTGGCTCATGGACTAATATTGGACCAGACACCCAGCGTACCCTAATTGTCCCGTGACTGAGAGTTACCGTGCACGACCCTTAAGGCTGATTCACACCTGCGTTTTTTCGGCATTTTTTAAACTGACGAGAAGGGGTCTGGGGCTGGGGCTGGTGTCATGATCGCAATAGGTTTTCAACAAAAATCACACACCGATCGCTCGGTCTTTCAAGAGACCGACTTCTCGTCAGATAAAAATGCCGAAAAACGCCAGTGTGAACAACATTTTACCGTGTTTAGGCGTCCCAGGGTGGAAAATAATGTCCTGTGAGGCTCTGAGGCATTAATATTATGTGAGTAGTAGTATTTCTTTGGTCATAAACTGATATAATAGCAGTGATGTGGCAATTTGAACATCGAGTGGCTTGCTTAGCGACTTATTTCTGTGTGCCAAGGCGTGGATAATGTACTCTGTATTATCCTTGGCGTGGATGTCTGCGCGTCTTTATTTGAGTGTAATGTGGGCGTGTTGTGCGTCATAGTGGTAGTCCTAACACGCAGGCTAATCAGTCTGTGACCCCTATCTTACAACGCCCCCGGCCAGTGATAAGGCGGGGGTATTGCGGGGGCTACAATAAAAGAAATGGGTATTATTCCAGATGAACACCGAATTTACCTTAGTGGACGAAAGTATTTTTTTTCAGGTTAGGTTAGGTAAAGGTTAGGTTAGGTTCAATATGTTTGTTTTTTTTTCATTTTTTGTTGCAAGTCACATACGCAAAAAAATGGTTTTTTTGCGACAAGAAATGGTTAGCAGATTAATTCAAAACACATCAAAACTTACCAGAAAAAAGGAGTTTCGTCCACCAAAGGAAGTTCGGTGTTCAGGAAATTTATCAAAATGAGCAAGGAACAGATAGACAGACAATCGAGAGAGAGGTGGTCGCATCATTATCTTGTAAATCTGTATTAGGCAGGAAGTGTAAAATACATTGCATATCTGAATTTCCCCGTAGAATTACCTGTTCAAGTCTTAGTGTGCTTCCAAGATGCAGCACCCTTAATCCGCCGCGTAACATAGGATCATATTCTACGTGTCCTTGCCTGTAATTGACATTGACATGGATATTTGAACAACAAACTATAGTGAAGAATGAGATGTTTGTCTTTAGATCATTATTTTTTTTTTTTGATTCTCTACGAGTCTACGTTATTAAAGAAAAAGAGAGAGAGAGAGAGAGAGACAGATCCAGGCAGATAGAGAGAAGTGTATCTTGTATCACAAACACCTTGTCCCTTATTGTTACCATTCATTACTTCTGAGGAATTCATTAATACTTTCTAGACAGCAACAAAACTTTCACTCATGACTATACAAAATAGAACAGGTGTTAATCTTGTAGCCTTCATTTGAGGTCCTTAACACACACACACCACACACACACACACACACAGACACAGACACAGACACAGACACAGACACAGACACAGACACAGACACAGACACAGACACACACACAGACACAGACACAGACACAGACACACACACACACACACACACACAACACATACACACCAACTAAGTAAGGTAAAGTTGAATATATGATAGACAAAGGAAATAAGATAACTAACGGTGCATTTCAGAATGACAAGCGGGGCTACTTTCCTATCAGCACCTTGGGGGTTCTACCCCCTGGCCTTTTGGGGGTGGATTCCACAAGTTCGGGATACCCAATTTCAAATCATTTAGAGAATAGGGTTGGTTTCATGCTGGCAAAACGATCGTTAAGGGGAAAAACCATTTTGAAGAAAAAATGAAAACCCTAAAAAAAAAACCTTGTTAATAGTGTAGGCCTTTTGTCATAAAAAAAAAAGATTTGTTTTTTTTTTTTAAAAGCAAAAAACTCACTTGATTTTTTTAGATGAACAAAAAAACAAAAAATTAGGTGGTTTTTTTTCTACATTCTAAGGGCCCTAAAATCAAGAGGGCCCGCCACATGCAAACGGCCTAAATTTGACAAAAAAATTTAAACGAAATTGGGGTTTAAATATTTTTTTTTTCAGCATGTACTGCTTGGAATTTTTTTAAAAGGGTGAATAATAACAAAAACTTTTTATTAAATGTTTTGGGTTTGAAATTATCTTAATTAAGTGGTAATATTTTTGGGTGAAAAACGGCGGCCACGCGGAAAACGGGGCCCGGGGAATATTATTTTTTTTAGTTGCTCCTTTTGGAGTGTATATTGTTTTACATTTTTAGTGAATTTGGTAAACTATACGTTTCCGGCCACAACACGAGCTCTTTTGAACACTGGAGTATAAATTAAATTTTTGAAGGGCCTTATCCTACGCAAAAAAACTTTTATTAATGATACTCCGAGGGAAAAAAAATAATGCAATACAAAGTTACGTTTGCAGAACAATCCACGGCTTAATGAAAAAAAAAGATGATAAAAAACTCCTTACTTTGCTTTTTTCAACCATATTTATTAGTGATTTTGTAAACAGTTTATTTACATGTCATCTAAAAACAATCGATATTTAAACATAATTATGGCCTTGTGTCGATCCCCCTCCTCCCCACCACTAATCATACTACTATCTTTTTACAAAAGATTAAAAAATAAATATTTAAAATAAAAAATGATACAAAATAGTTCAAAAACAATAACAAATAATAAAAAAATAGAAAGGGAAAAAAAGTAAAGATTTTTTGCAGCTTTTAAAAATTCAGTACAGTAGAGTATAGTAAAATATAGTAGTATAGCAGCAGTAGTGGGGTGGAAGTAAATCATCACCTACAACATAGTAAAAAAAGCACGATAAAGGCCCCAAACACGTCAACCTTTACCTGCACCATTAAGAAGGGAACACAGTAAAACACGGGTTTGTCAAAAATGAGGGGGGGGAGTGCGGCGCCCGTGTTGGTTATCACTGTCAAAAGTCTAGGGGGCCTTTATCACCGTCGAAGCAGCTCCCGGGGGCACATTAGCGTGGGGGCCACACTCCCACAGGTTCCTATATAGCGAAGCAAAACAACAAAGCTGTGCTCGGACAACCTTCACGCACCTCACTAAAAACACTTCATTTGTCTCGGGGGGCACCCAAAAAACCAAACTCCCTTTGACACCCACCAACAACGTGCACGTACAGCTCTCACCAACCAACCACAATCATAAATCACGGCATTACATCGGCAATATTTTAATTTAAACTTGCAATGATGAATTATAAATAAGTATAGCAAAAGCTTTAAACGTTTGGAGGTGAAGTTTTTCAATTTAAAAAAAAGGTAAAAACAAGGGGGGAAAAAAAATTAACTAGGGGGGGGCCTCAGTGACCCATCCCTCCGCCCAAATTTTCATCAAAAATATACGTATATATATATATTATATATATAATATATATATTATATATATATATATATTATATATATAATATATATATTATATAGTATAATATATATATATATATATATATATTATATGCACTCTATGAGCGCATCCCCCCGGGCCGAATATTTAATAATTGGGTTCCCCATGGAAAACAGTTGTCAATAGTTTTAATCCAAAATTTAAATCATTTTTCCTTATAAAAAAATAGACTTGGTATCCCTTTTGGTCCAAATTATTGAAACCCTTTTAAAAATCCGTACACTAAAAAACAAACAGACAGACAGACAGACAGACAGACAGATCGGGGTAAAAACATAACCCCCAACTTCTTGGCGGGGGGTAAAAATGTGGATGCTTCATTTTTTTCCCTCAGGGCCTTGTCCACCCCCATCACCCCCGTCCGGACACACGAAGGGCAAAGTCTCATGGGTGATCACCTTTCCCCCTTCCTGTCCTTCACGTGTTGTCCCCGCCAACCCGCCACTCCGGTTCTCCTTTTGGTTCCTCTACTCAATAAGATTCCTTGTCTCAAAAAACATTTTTTAGACATTTTTTTGTAATTGAACATGTACTTGCAAAGATATCGCATTTTAAGTTCGGGGGCCCATTTTGGACCCCATTTTGGGATTTCATCCCTTAGAATTTTCAAAAAAAAAAATCCACCCTAATTTTTGTTTAAATTTTTAAAATACTAATTTCAAAACAAGCGAGTTTCTGCTTTTAAAAAAAAAAAATAACAAATTTCAATGTCCCTACACTATAACTTTGGGTTTAAGAAATAGTGCATTGTAAAAAATTACGAAATAAAAAAACTCGAGGAATTGAACATTTTAAATGAATTTTAAAAAGTGTCCAAAGTAATGTACAAACTGTGCTACTACGGGTTTAATACTGTTCTCATAACGGGGATTTTTCCCAACAGATTGGCGTAGGATTGATAAAACCCAATAAAAGGACAAGGGATCGTTCATGGGGGGACAATTACCGGGTATACATTGTTAATTTGTTTTGGGAAAAATTATTCATTTCTTAATCAATTCACGATTTATGACTATCTAATACGCGGATCATTGGGGGACAAACAAGCGGGTTTTGACAGGGTTTAGCACGTGGTCATTTTTTCATCCATGTTCGGGTAGACTTTTATATATTTCAAAAGAAAAAATTTTTTCTGTGAATTTTTGATTATAAAAAAAATTTTGATTCTTTACGGGTATACTTATGGATAAAATGCTGAACTAATATTAAGGTAGAATACTCGGGTGATCGTGAATATATAAAAATGCTAGTCAGTATTAAAATTGGCAAAAGTTCCAAGTTTTTCCCCTTGTAATGTTGGGAGTAAGGCGGGGAAAAATTGTCGCCTTTGTTTTTATATTTTTTTAAATGTTTTTTAATCCACTTTCAACACTTTACACTGGTTTCCCTTTTGCTGATAAAGCTATAGATGTAAAATGAAAGAGTTTTGTGTTTTTTTACGCTTATTTTTTTTTGTTATACGCCGAGCCCAAAATAGTACTTGCAGAAAATAGTAACTCATTACAGTGTGTTGGATCATTTTATAAATGAAATATGGGGTTTGCTGAAATTTTAAATGAAATAAAACAAAGGGTAATTGTTTTTTCTAAAGGTAAATTGGGAAAATATGTACATTTTAATTTGATGAAAATGATATTGATGTTGTTGAGACTACGTGTATGGGGTGAAGTTAATTTAATGGACGTTTCATAAACCAAAGCTAAGAAAGTCACCCAGAAAAGAGGGCTACATATTGGTTATTAGGAAAATAATAAATTTAAATTTAACCTTGGCTATGCCTGATGTGTATGACAAATTGTAATGCCTTAATGTGTAGGGCTTGAATTTGGGGGCGTGGTAATAGTCAACGCTAAACACACACGAAATAATTTTTTACAAAAGACTACTTAAGCTTAGTAAGTCACATCAACCTTTTATGATTATTGGTGAACGGGGATGTAAGAGCTTGAGGAGGTTATAGGTAACAAAAGGGGTTAACTTTTGGCATGGTTTTCCCAAAAAGGTCGAGGTAAAAAATTTCAAAGCATTATTTTTTTATAAAAGATTACTGAAGAACACTAAAATCACCCGGCTAACAAGGTAATAGGTTTCCTAAATACCACGGAAGTCAAAAATTTTATCAGGTGCATCATTAAAAAGCTGTGGCTTTAAAGGGAAACGTTTAAGTTCGGTCGAATGATTGTATAAACAAAAGGGGGTGAAAGTGGAGAAAAATTGGGGTGTGTTAACTACAGATAAAGACTAATGACAGAAATCAAAAAATTATTTAAAAATTTCCTAAAAAGTTGCTATTAAAAATATGTAATTAAATGTGGAAACAGCAAATTTCCAAATTTTAGTTTGGGAAAGGTACATAATGTTAGTATAGATGAAAGGTTTTTTTAATGTCGCAAATGAGATTGGGGGATGAATTTATTATTATTTAGGGGTAAACACTTTGAGGAGAAGGGAGATTTTACCTCAAGAAATATTTTATGATAACCCAAATGTTCTGAAAAGCAACAGTTTTTTGACCTACAAATACCCTACATTACAATTTACCAAGTTTGTTTGTTGTATTTGAAGTGTTTTTTTAAATATAAATAGTAGGGAAAAGATTATATATAGTTTGAGTTTTTTTTTTTTTTTTTTTTTTTCTCTTATCCCCTCTCCTCCTTTTCCCCTTTTTCTCTCTCCCCGCCCCAAAGCCAACGAAAAACCAACGAAGCAAAACAAAAAAAACCCAAAAAACCCCCCCCTACCCTCCCCCCCCCCCCCCCCCCCTTTTTTAAATTTTTTTTTTTTTTTCTTTTTTTTTTTTTTTTTCTATTAGGTTAATTCAATTGTAAAAAAAATCAACAAAGTCTTGGGGAACAAGGAGAGAAAAAAAAAACTTCTCCCCTCTTTTCTTTCTTCCCCCCCCTCCCCTCTTCTTTTCCCTCCTCGGTTTCCTTCCCTCCCCCTTCCCCCCTCCCTTCCTTTTCCCCTTTCCCCCCTTTTTTCCCCCTTTTTTTTTTTTTTTTCCCCCCAAAAAAATTTTTTCCAAAAAAAAAAAAACCCCTTTTTTTTTTCCCCCCTCCCGGGCCCTAATCTTGCCTTTCCAAATTTTTCTATTCTTTTTTTCCCCCTTTCCCCCCAAATTTTTTCCTTTCTTTAAAAATTAGTTTCACCATAAAATGACGGAAGTCTTAAATTTTCCCAAATTTTCTCACAAGGATACTAAAAAGGTCATAGCAAAACCCTTTATAATGGCTGCCACGGAAAACAGCTGTCGCCCGGGGAAAATGGAAACCCCCGGATTATATATATTTAAAAATTATACGGATAATATAGATGGTTTTTCAGTAAATAATTTTTCTTAATCTTGTTTTTGTTTATATTTTCAAATAAAAAAACAATTAAAAACGCGAAAATAAAAACAAATGACACATGGTTTTCATATTGAAAAATAATTTGAAATGAAAGAAAAAAATATATATTTAAAAAATTTTAAAAACGAAGAAAAGGGGAAAGAAGAAAGGAAAAAAAAAAAAAAAAGAAATTGAAAAGAGGAGAAAGGAAAAAGAAGAAAAGAAAAAAAAAAATGTTTTTTAAAGCAATTCGAGGAAGAAAAAAGGGGGAAACGGAGAAGGAAGAGAAAAGAAAAAAAAAGGGGAATAAAAAAAGAATTAGAATATTTATTAAGGTTGGAGTGGGGAATGAAAAGGTTTGGAAATAAAATAATAATGAAAAAAGTTTTAAGCGTCAAAGTGTATAATAGTACATGAAAAAAAAATAATAATGTGGGACTATAAAAAAAAAGGGGAAAGTTATTGATGGTAATACCCTCAACATAGGCCTGCATGAAACAGTAAAAAAAAAATAGAGATACACTTGCAATGCAGGTTGTAAATATTTAAGTGGTTTTCAAAAGCCATTTTGTTGGTCAAGTAGTGTGAAGTTTTTTAATCAAATTTTTACTGAACGGGACCTCCTCATGGGCCCCCGCCGCAGGACGGACGGGAAAGGAGCACGACGCCCCCCGCTCGAGGCATGACCAGATGTGGCCATGCCGGGCCCCGGGCGTAGCACACGGCGCACGGGTCCTGTCCCCGGGGGAGTGAAGGCAAAGGCCACGGCGAACAGACCGCAGCTTTAGCCCCCGTTTTGCCCCGCACAGGCCGCGTCACGGCGCCGGGGGTGGTGATACAGCTTGCAGCTGCGCACCAGGGGACCGTCGGGGGGGACAGAGTGGTACAAAAATCGTACAGCACCAGCTGGCCGCTGCGCGAGCACCGTAAGGGACAGCAGCAGCCAGGGTCCCCCCCTGGCGGCCGTACTCCCCATGGGGAAGATCTGCGGCGTGGAGCGGTTTTTACCACGAGGAAAAGAGACGAGGCGCCGGGCTGCAGGGGCGGGAAGGTGAAAGGCCGCCCCCGCAGGCGTCAGGCCCCCGGGGTCTTGGGAAACGCCGCGCAATTCATCTGCGCCCCCAATCACGTCGCTGAGAGCCGGCCCTCCAAGGATGTCCCGTCGTCAGGACGCGGAGGCAGGCAAAGGCAGGGGGAAAACTAGAAACGCCCCAATCGGGCTCCTCCGGAAAGGGGGGGGTCCCCAATTCCCGCCCCCCCGCCCTTTAAGAGAAGAGTTTGAGAGCCCCCGGGGCATCCAAGGCGCGGCAGAGTCAAGGCGCGCGAGAGGCCTGAGTGAGGCTCACGTGAGGGTTTTCTTGCCGATGCCGAGGGGCAAGCCAGCGTCGGGCTGAGACCACTCTCGGTGAGGGGGGAATCTCTCGTCGCGCTGCGAGGTCCTTTGGTGGGGGACCAAGTCATCGCGTGGGAGTGAAGTGCCGCGTAGGAAGGCAAAATGCGACGGGGGGTGCCTTCCTGGATGGAGGGCTCGTCCCGAGCCCCCCCTCAGCCCCACCCCAGCCCGCCGCCACCACAACGACCCCCCCAGGTACGAAGCAAACCCTTTAGGTTGGGCACCGGCTGCCCTTCTCTTCCCTCAACGAAGGGTCTTCCCGACATCTCCACATGGCGGCATAGAAGGGGGGAAACGCGTGGGTCGTGGCGGCGGCGGCGGCCACAGCCCTGCATGCCGGCTCCAACACGGCTGCAGCACGAGAGTGGCGGGCGCTCGCCCCCCTTCGCTCCAGGTCCTTGGGGACGCCTCGAGCCCCACGGGAGAGCCCCCAGGCGAGGCCAGACGAGGCCACGCACACCCGCTTAGCGATGCCAAACGCGATGCATTTAACTGCCTTTTTTAAAACATCGATATTTACTTTTCTTACAGCGGCTCTGCACCCTAGGCGTTTATATTTAAAGGGGTTTTGTCCCTCATAGGAACTACTTTGGGTCTTTGACCTGGTGAGGGGAGGTTTGGGTTAGGAAGAAAGGAAATCGCCGTCATAGAGTTTTTATTCTTTTCATATACCCATATAGTAGTCTTTTAGCGCTGCAAACATTTTTTTGTAGATCCTTCCCGGGGGAAGATCTTGGGAAACCCCTAGGGGGGGGGGGGGGGGGGGGGGGGGGTTGGGTTAAGAGATGGAACGCGGAGAGACAGACCCGGGGGTCCCGTACCCACGCGGCCTTGCCTTGTTTTAACTAGATCAATGACTATTTTCAATTGTAGTCATAGTATTTCATAGTGTACGTAGATAGTAGTCATAGTGTAATCATAGTGTAGATATAGTCAATTGATCTACGTTTTTTGGAGTGCTTAAAGTGTGCCGGTGATCTCCTCGCCTATCGCTACACCTACACCGCTGCCGTGTTTGTGTTGTTTTTGTCATGGACTCAAGGCCAAGGAAAAGAGTACCAAGGTAATCACTGTCCAACATGGCGTCCCTACCTAACATGGATGTATATATACGCTCCTGTATTTAATTTGTAAAAAGTTTTCTCGCAAAGTTTTAAAATTTACGAAGAGTAATAGAATATTTTCATGCATATTTCCCGTATCCAGTGAGGACTCTCGATAGCAAGGAAATTTGTCTGCTGTCATCTAAAAATCCATTACCTTTGCCTTTTTTCGCTGAAACTGTAGGGATAGAATGGGGCTATCCATAGACCCCTGTAGACTGGACTGCGCACGGAATATCGGCCTGTCGCACAAGGGCCTGAAGTCGGAGGGCCGCTCGGATTCATATATATATATATAATATATATATATATAAAATAAAAATATTTTAATTATTTTATATATATATATATATATAATATTATCGATAGATATCGTATATATATATATATATAATATATAATATATATATATATATATATCTATAATATAATATATATATATATATATATATATAGATATATATATATATATATATTATATATATACGGATCATATAGACTGGTTTATCAGTAATATGATATTACTGTAATCTTCGTAAAGGTTTGTTTATAATATCATCAAATAAAAAACAGTAAAAACGCTAAAGAAATGCCATTACGGGACTCTGAAGAAATATGCATGAAACTTCAACTCTTCCGCCATTTAAAACCTTTAAGAGTCAACTTTTATCATGAAGGGTATCAATAGAGAAGCGCAATTTTATTAGCTTTCCATGTATATTTCGTATCTGATAAGGAAACATGCATAAATTAGGTTAACTAAATAAATAAAATCATCAATCGGGTAATTTCCGAGTGATGAGGTTATTTATTTAGTCAACGCTAATTTAACATTGGTATAATTCATTTATTAGAAAACGAAAAAAAAAAAGTAAATAAATAAGCTCATCAATCGGGAAAATTTACCCGATGATGATTTTATTTATTAGTTAACGCTAATTTATGCATGGTTCTAAATTAAATTTATAAGATAACGAAACTATAGCAAAGGAAAAGCTAATAAAAATTGCGTTCTATTGATACCTTATGATAAAAAGTGACTCGCAAAGTTTTAAATGGCGAAGAGTTAAGTGGAAGATAAGTCATGCAAGATTTCTTCATAAGTCTCGTATGGCATTTCTTTACAGCGTGTTTACTGTTTTTTATTTGATAATATTATAGAACAAACATTTACGTGATACAGTATATCATCTAAATGAATAAACCAGTCTATATGATTAGTCCATAGACCACTATATCTCTTTGTCGGGCGCCCCGCAGGCCTATCACCCCGCAATTCAAAACGGTCGCGTGTGCAGTCCAGGTTATACAGTGGTCTATGGTATAGCTATTAAACTATTGCTTCATGGCATAAAATAATGTCTAATGGTAGCCAAATTACAATCGGAAAATTACGTTATGGCCTCACGGGGTTCAAGGATATCTGAGCCTCTCAAGAAATCAAACCCTATATATACAACACACAGGACGCTAAAAAAATACAGTAGTATAATAAATAAATCTATCCACAATCACGCCCTCAGTTGTAAGAATTCTGAAACCTATTAAAAAAATCAAAGTCTACAAGGTGCTAAAAAAAACCATACTATCCACAAAACACCGTCATTTCAAGACATCCCTCCACGAATACCAGACAAGCTTCCCACACATCTATTAAAAAATTCTTATCGTATTATTCCTATCTTTCTTCTTATGATAAATACATCCCAAGGTTGGACATACAAGCTTCCCACACGCTCATTAGGCTTCACTTCAGCTTATATGTGATTAATTAAGCCGGAGTGTCACGCGTGGTTGCCCTTCTTTGTTAAGTCAACAGGCGGAGTGACGCGGTGAGAGGGAAGGTGAGAAGGATACACACACACACCACACACACACCAGGACACACACCCACACACAGACACAGACACAGACACAGAACAGACACACACACACACACACACAAACACACCGCACACGCACCAACACACACACACCAGAAAAGGCAGTCGGAAAAGGTCCACAAAAAAGCACTCCCCACGCCTTTTAAACATAAAATCCAGCAACCAAGTTTACTAAAACCCATAAACGACCCATTAAACCAGGTATTTCAGATCTTATGTGAAAAATCTGGTTGCAGTGAGAAAGAGTGAGAGGGAAAGAAGGAAAAACACTCACATGGAGAGGGAAAGAGGGAAAGGAGAGAGGGAAAACACACACCCAGGAGAGGAAGAGAGGGAAAAGAGGTGCGTGAGAGGGAAAACACACACCAGGAAGAGGAAGAGAGGGAAAAGAGGTGCGTGGAGAGGGAAAACACACACCGGAGAGGAAGAGAGGAAAAGAGGTCGTGGAGAGTGGGAAAACAACACACCCAGGGAGGGGAAGAGAGGGAAAGAGGTGCGTGAGAGGGAAACACACCCACAGGAAGCATTAACAAGGGTATAGAAAGCGAGGCGAGGTGAAGCCTGGACTTAATCATGGTACTTAGTAATAGAATTATTGTAGACCTTAGACTTATATTATACTCATCGTGGTCGAACTAAAGAAAAGAGGCCATGCATTAATACCTCAAGTTTTACGGCCAGCAATTAGAGGAGCTATAGATTTACTCCCTTTGACAGTAAGACTGGGACTCTGTGTGGTGTGTGGTGTGTGTGTGTGTGTGTGTGTGTGTGTGTGTGTGTGTGTGTGTGTGTGTGTGTTAACATACGGTAGGCCCTGTGATCAGCTTTCTATTGGTGCATGTAGACGGTTTTGGGTTGTTATTTATGCGGCAAGGATACACACAGTAAAATAATAATAACAATAAAAGAAGTCGCTACAAACAATTTCTCATCTTCCTTCCTTTCCTTGCATTTTTCTTTTTAACAAGGTAAAAAAATGATGTCTATAAAAAAAACTGTATAAGTGAGGTCGCTCTACAATGTATTTCATCTTTTCTTCAGGCCTTTCCATCTCGTCTTTCTAAACAGGGCTAAAAAAATGACTTGAATAAAATTAATGAAGTCGCTACAGACACACTTTTGTTTTGTTTCTCCTTTCTTCCCGCCACGACCTAAAGAGATCCAGAACTTCAGCTTTTTCGCTCCTGCAATGATTTACCCGGCGGGAATTAAGTGGTCCATTTCTGGGAGACAATTGTTATCTACGCCCTGAGAGAAGAGAGAGAGAGAGAGAGAGAGAGAGAGAGAGAGAGCGCAGAGGAGAGAGAGAGAGAGAGAGAGAGAGAGAGGAGAGAGAGAGAAGGGCTGGGCGAGGAGAAAGCCTGCAATGACTAGCAGAAAGATACTTTGCTAAAACACAAGTTGCCAAGCGTCAGTAAGCTGGGTTTCGCTGATCAAGCCTAAATAAGGGCGGACAAACACACATACATACACGTCTTAATACAACAAAATACAGCAATAATCATGCACGTATAAGCTTCATGCCAAATAGATGAAAATTGTGCATCGGCGGGAATCAACCCGGCCTCCCGAGTGGCAGGCGAGAATTCTACCACTGAACCACCGATGCTTGCTATTGAGGGGATGATACAGGAAGATAAGTAGCGCAGCTGTATCGCTGGTAGGAGGCCAGGCCACAGGGACAGGCGTAGCAAGACAACATTAAATAAAGCGGATATTTTTAAGACCAAAATTAAGCATAAAAGCAAATAATAATAATAGGTAATAGTAATAATAATAATAATAATAATAATAATAAATATAAGGATAATAATAATAGTACTAAATAGTAATAATAATAATGATAATAATAATAGTAATAATAATAATGATAATTAATAATAATGATAATAATAATAGTAATAAATAGTAATACTAATAATAATAATAATAGAGAGTAATACTAAAATAAAATAATACAATAGTAATAATATTACTATTATTAGATTATTATTATTATTACTATATTACTATTATATTATCATATTATTAGTAGCATTATTATTATTACTATTATTATATCATATTATTATTACTATTAGTACTATGATTATTATCATAATTATTATATTATTCTATATTATTATTATTATTACTATTACTATATTATTATTGCTTTTTATGCGTAATTTGGGCTTAAAAATATACGCTTATTACTGTGTCTTGCTACGCCTGCCCTGTGGCCCCTGGCCTCCCTCCCAGCAAGATAACAGCCTGCGCTCTTATCTCCTGTATCATCACCTCAATAAGCAAGGCATCGGTGCAGTGGTCGAATGCTGGCCTGCCACGGCGGGAGGCCGGGTTCGATTCCCGGCCGATGCACAATTTTTCATCATTTTGGCATGAAAGCTTATACGTGGCAGAATTATTGCTGTTTTTGTTGTATTAAGGACGGGTATGTCTGTGTGTTTGTCGCCCTTATTAGGCTTGATCAGCCGACACCCAGCTTACTGACGCGTGGCAACTTGTGTGTTAGCAAAGTCATCTTTCGTGTAGTCATTGCCAGGCTTTCCGCGCCCAGACCTTCTCGTCTCTCTTCCTCCTCTCTCTCTCTCTCTCTCTCTTTCTCTCTCTCTCTCTCTTCTCTCTCCCTCCTCTCTCCTCTCTCAGGCGTAGATAACAATTTCTCCCAGAATTGCGGAACTGTAATTACCGCCGTGTAAATTCATTGCAGGAGAGACAAGCTGAAGTGTCTGATTCTCTTTAGGTCGGGCGGAAGAAAGGAGAAAACAAAACAAAATGTGTCTGTAGCGACGTCATTAATTTATGCAAAGTCATTTTTTAGCCCTGTTTAGAAAGCCGAGATGGAAAGGCAGGAAGAAAAGATGAAATAAATGTGAGAAGCGACCTCACTTATACGTGTTTTTTTATAGACATACATTTTTTTACCCTTGTTAAAAAGAAAAAATGCAGGAAAGGAAGGAAAGATGAGAAATTGTTTGTAGCGACTTCTTATTGATTGTTATTATTATTTACAGTGGTTCCTTGCCGCATAAAAGACAACCAAAACCGGTCTACATGCACCAATAGAAAGCTTGATCAACAGGCCGTACGTTATGTTAACACACCACACACACACACACACACACCACCACACAAACACCACACACACACACACACACACACACAGAGTCAAGGTCGTACTGTCAAAAAGGGAAGTAAATCTATAGCTCCTCTAATTGCTGGCACGTAAACTAGAGTATTATGAATGGGCTATTTTCTTTAGTCGGACCAAGATAGTATAATAATAAGTCTAAGTCTACAATAAGTCTAAATACTAAGCCATGATTAAGTCAGGCTTCACCTTCGCCTCGTCGTTCTATACCCTTGTAATGCTTCCTGTAGGTGGTTCACTCTCACGCACCTCTTTCCCTCTCTTCCTCTCCTGGTGTGTGTTTTCACCCTCCAGCACCTCTTTTCCCTCTCTTCCTCTCCGGGGTGGTTTCCTCTCACGCACCTCTCATTTCACTCTCTTCCTATTCCTGGGTGTGTGTTTTCCCTCTCACGACCTCTTTCCCTCTCTTCCTCTCCTGGGGTGTGTTTTAAATACATCTCCTTTCCACCTCTTCTCACTCCAGTGTGAGTGTTTCCTTCTTTCCCTCTCACTCTTTCACTGCACCAGATTTTCACATAGATCTGGAAAATAAATGGTGTAATGGGTTCGTTTATGGGTTTAGTTAAAACTTGGGTTTGCTGGATTTATGTTTAAAGCGTGGGAAGTGCTTTTGTGGACCTTTCCGACCTGCATTTTATGGTGTGTGTGTTATTGTGTAGTGCGTGTGCGTGTGTGTGTGTGTGTGTGTGTGTGTGTGACTGTGTCCTGTGTCTGGTCTGTGTGTGTGTGTGTGTGTGTCTGTGTGTGGTTGTGTGTGGTGTGTGTATCCTTCTCCACCTTCTTCTCACGCGTTCACTCGGCCTTGTTGACTACAAAGAAGGGGCAACCACGCGTGACACTCCGGCCTAATTAATTCACATATAACGCTGAAGAAGCCTAATGAGCGTGTGGGAAAGCTTGTATGTCACCCTGGATGTATTTATCATAAGAAGAAGAAAGATAGGAATAATAAGAATAAGAATGTAATAGAATGTAGTGGGAAGCTTGTCGGTATTCGTGGAGGGATGTTTGAAGAAGGTGTTTTGTGGATAGATGTAGGTTTTTTTTAGCACCCTGTAGACTTTGATTTTTTTAAGGGTTCCAGATATTTATTACAACTGAAGGGCGGGTGATTGTGGATAGATTTATTATTATACATACATGTATTTTTTTTAGCGCTGTGTGTTGTAATATAGGGTTTGATTTCCTTGAGAGGCTCAGATATCCTTAACCCCGTGAGGCCCATAACGTAATTTCCATGTAATTGGCTACCATTAGGACAATTTTAATGCATATAAGCAATAGTTTAATAGCTCTGACCATTAGACCACTGTAACCTGGACTGCACACGCGACGTTTTGAATTGCGGCGGGCTGATAGGGGCATGCGGGGCGCCCGACACAGAGATATAGTGAGTCTATGGAATTATATATAGAACTGGTTATCAGTATAATATGATTATACTTAATCTACGTAAAGGTTTGTATATAATAGTATCAAATTAAAAAACAGTAAAACACGCTAAAGAAATGCCATTAGAGACTATGAAGAAATATGATGAACGTAATATTCACTTAAACTCTTCGCCATTTAAAACTTTGCGAAGTCAACTGTCTATCATGAAGGGTTATCAATAGAAGCGCAATTTTATTAGCTTTTCCTTTGCTATATTTCGTTACTTATAAATTAATAGAACCATGCATAAATTAGCGGTAAACTAAATAAATAAAATCAGCATCGGGGAATTTCCCGATTGGATGAGCTATTTATGTACTTTTATATTTTCGTTCTAATAAATGAATTTAGTACCATGTATAAAGTAGCTGACTAAATAAATAAACCTCATCCCAATCGGGAAAAATTACCCGATTGATTGATTTTATTTATTTAGTTAACGCGAATTTATGCATGGTTCATTAATCAGATAACGAAATATAGCAATGGAAAGCTAATAAAATTGCGCTTCTATTGATACCTTCATGATAAAAGTTGACTACGTAAAGTTTTAAATGGCGAAGAGTTGAAAGTTCATGCATATTTCTTCAGAGTCCCGTAATGGAATTCTTTGCGTGTGTACTGTTTTTTATTGAGGATATTATAGAACAAAACATTTACGAAGATTACGTTATCTCATATATACTGATAAACCAGCTATATGATCCGTATATATATAATAATAGATATATATATAGAATATATATATATAATATATATATTATAGTATATATATATATAGTATATATATATAATAGTATAGATATATAGATATATATATACGGATATATATATATAAATAAAAATTTTATGATATAATATATATATATATAATAATAAAATTATATATCTATATATATATATAATATATATATATTATATGAATCCGAGCGGCCCTCCGATTCAGGCCCTTGGCGACAGGCGATATCCGTGCGCAGTCCAGGTCTCAGTGGTCTAGGATACCCCATTCTTATCCCTACCAGTTTCAGCGTTAAAAAGGCAAAGGTAAATGGAGTTGAGATGACCAGCAGACAAATTCCTGCTATCGAGAGTCCTCAATGGATACGGGAAAATATGCTGAAAATATTCTATTAAACTCTTCGTAATTTAATACTTTGCGAGAAAACTTTTTCAAATTAAAATTACAGGCAGCGTTATATATTAACCAGCCATGTTAGGAGGGGGACGCCATGTGGACAGTGATTACCTTGGTACTCTTTTCCTTGGGCCTGTAGTGCCGTGGACAACAAAACAACACAACACGTGGCAGGCGGTTTTAGGTTGTAGCGATAGGCGAGGAGGACACCCGGCACACTCTAAGCACTCCCAATAGAAAACGATAGATAAATTGACTACTATCTAAACTATGATTACACTTGACTAATATCTACGTACCACTATGACTACTATGACTTACAATTTGATAATTAGTCAGTTGATCTAGTTATAAAACAAGCAAGTCACGGAGTGGTACAGGACCCCTGTCTGTCTCTCCGCGTTCCATTCTCTAACTCCAACCTCCCTCCATCCCCCTCCCCCCCGCCTAGAGGTTCAAGGATCCTTCACGGGAAGGATCTACAAAAAAAAAGTGGTTGCAGCGTCTATAAAGACTAATGATGGGTATATTAGATAGAATATAGACTCTATGACGTCGAGGTTCCATTCTTCCTAACCTCCAACCTCCCTCACCAGCGTCCCCCCCCCCCCCCTAAGGATCCAAGCTAGTATCTCTATGACGGACAAAACATCCTGTAATATGAAACGCCTAGGGTGCAGAGCACGCGTAAGAAAGGTAGAATAATCAGATGTCTTTCAAAAAGGGCAGTTTATAAAATGATTCGCAGTTTGGCATCGCCTAAGCTGGTGTGCGTGGCCTGCGTGCTGGCCTCGGGCCTGGTGGCCTCTCCGCGTGTGGCTCGAGGGCGTGCCAAGGACCTGGGAGCTGGAAGGTTGAGGCGAGGAGACGCCACCCAACTCTCACGAAAACCCACTGCAGGCGTGGTTGTAGCCGTGCAGCAGTGGCTGTGGCCGCCGCCGCCGCCACGACCCACGCGTGTCCCCGCCCTTCTTGCACTCCAGTGGAGACTGTCAGGAAGATCCTTCGCTTGAGGGAAGAAGCTAAGGCAGCCGGTGCCCAGACCTCGAGGGCTCTGCTCAGTAACCTGGCTGGTAGTTGTGGTGGCGGCGGGGTGATGGTGCGGCTGGTGCGGGCTCCGAGGACGAGCCCTCCACCAGGAAGGCAGCCCCGTCGCATCCTTGCTTCCTACGCCGGGCACTTCACTCCCACGCGGTGATGACTTGGTCGCCACCGAGAGGCACCTCGCCAGAGCGACGAGAGATTCTCCCTCACGAGAGTGTGTCTCAGCCCGACGCTGGCTTGTCCCTCGGCATCGGCAAGAAAGCCTCCCGTGAGCCTCACTCAGGACCTCTCGACGCGCCTTGACTATGCCGTCGCCTTGGATTTGTCCCGAGGCTCTACAAGACTCTTCTCTTCAAGGCGGGAGGCGAGGAACTTTGAGGACCTCCCTTCCTGGAGGAGCCCCGAGTTGTGGCTGTGCTAGTTTTCACCCCTGCCTTTGCCCGCCCCGCAGTCCTGACAGACGGGACATCCTTGGACGAGCCTGGCCTGAGACGACGTGATGACCTGGCGCAGATGATTATGCTAGCGGCGTTTCCCAGAGACTCGCGGCCTGTACGCCTGCGGGGCGGCCTTCACCTTGCCGCCCCTGCAGCCCGGCGCCTCGTCTCTGTTCTGCAGGTGGTGAACCGCTCCACGCCCAGTATCTTGCCTCATGGTGGGACGTACGGGCCGCCAGGGGGGGGACCACTGGCTGCTGCTGTCCTCTGACGGTGCGTCCGCGCAGCCGGCCAGCTGGTGCTGTACGAAAAAATTCTCTGTACAGCACTATGTCCACCCCGACGGCCTCGCCCTTGGTGCCAGGCAGAGCAGGAGCTGTACTCACACCACCGGGCGCCGTGACGCGGCCTGTGCAGCGGCAGGAACGATGGCTACAGCTGCCGGTCTGTCGCCGTGGCCTTGCTTCAGCATAGCCCGGTACAGGACCCGTGCGCGTTGTGCTACGACCGGCCGGCATGGCGCCACATTGGTGCGATGCCGAGCAGGGCGTCGTGCTGCCGTCCCGTCCGTGCCTGCGGCAGGGATGCCACTGAGGAGTCCCGTTCAGTGAAAACTTTGATTGAAAACTTCACACTACTTGACCAACACAATGGCTATTGAAAACCTCACTTCAATATTTACAACCATGCATTGCAAAGTGTATCTCTATTGTTTTACTGTTTCATGCAGGCCTATGTAATGACGGTATTACCATCAATAACTTTACCTTTTTTGTTATAGTCACCACAATTATTATTGTTCATGTACTATTATACAGCTGACAGTCTTCAACTTTATTTCATTATTATTTTATTTTCCAAACACTTTCAGTTCACACTGCCAACCTTAATAAACTATTCTATTATTCTTATTATTATTCCCGCTATTATTATTATTACTATTATCATCATTACCATTACTACCAGAATTTACTCATAATAAATATGATGCTTAGAAAGACAATCGGAATTGCTTTACACATAACAGTGTTTATAACTCTCTCTCTCTCTCTCTCTCTCTCTCTCTCTCTCTCTCTCTCTCTCTCTCTCTCTCTCTCTCTCTCTCTGAGTTTGGTTGAAATTGGTTGAAATATATATTTTTTTTCTTTCTATTTCAAATTCATTTATTCACATATGATAATCCATGTGCTCATTTGCATATTATCGCGTTTTATTGTTTTTTATTTGATAATATCATAGAACAAACATTTACGAAGATTACAGTATATCATATTTACTGATAAACCAGTCTATATGATCCGTATATATATATATATATATATGAATCCGAGCGGCCCTCCGACTTCAGGCCCTTGTGCGACAGGCTGATATTCCGTGCGCAGTCCAGGTATACAGTGGTCTATGCTATGACCTATTTAGTATCCTTGTCGACGAACTAATTTGGTATATTAAATGACTTCTCGTCATTTTATGGCTCGACAACATACCATTTTTAATAGCAAAGGAAAGATCTGGCGGAAGGGTTAAAAATATGTATCACTGACGACAAAAATTAGTAGGGAAGCGCCATAGTATGTATGTGTGTACCTGTGATGTGTTGAAGGTTTTTTTGGGAAATATTTAATATACATAGGAGGGAAGCAGGTAAGTGTTGGTTCACGATTGTATTTTACCACCCGGGACGCACATGACATTATATCCGCATGGCAGGGAACATAGATAGAGGGGAGTGGTGTTTCTGGGCTTTATATGCACCTTAAGATATTACATTGAGGGTGAGAAAAGTGTTGTGAATAAGTATATGGACTCGTTAGCGCTTCTTTCCCCGAGAGTCTTGTTGATTGAGGTGTTTGAGAAGCGAACTTGTGAACCCTAACAAGACCGAGAGAGAGAGAGAGAGAGAGGAGAGAGAGAAGAGAGAGAGAAGAGAGATGAGAAAGACGGATGAGAGGAGGAGAGAGCGAGATGAGACTGAGAGAGAGAGAGAGAGAGAGAAGATTTTTCTTTCTCTCCTTAGTATGAAATTTGACATTCTGTTGTCCTTAAATATCTATTACAAATTATTTGAATTATCACCATAATTATGATATTATTATTATTATTATTATTATTATTATTATATCATCATACCTTACATGACTTTTACAATACTACTACTACAACTACTTCCACCATACTTTGTGTGTGTGTGTGTGTGTGTGGTGTGTGTGTAGGGTACGTATGGTATGTGTGTTGTTTAGGAAGAAGTACCGTTTGTGTGTGGTTATGTGTGCGTGGTGCTGTGCGTGTGAGTAGTGAAGTGTTGTAGTTGCGTTCGCCTTGTGCGCAGTGTGAGAGAGAGAGAAAGGTTTATTATACCCAGCGACCCGAGACGGGGTATACAGAGTAATCACTAAACAAAGAAAATAGACACCACTAAACTAAACTCAAACATGATATCATATATCTATTCCTACAACGTTATATTTTCAAACACTTCAAAATACACAAACAAACTGGCTAAATTGTACATAGTACGCGTATTGTAGTGTCAAACAACTGCTTGCATTTTCAGAACATTTGGGTTATCATGATAATATTTCTTGAGCGTATAATCTCCTTCTTCTCCTCAAAGTGCTTACACATAAATAAAATAATGAAATTCATCACCAATTCTCATTTGCAGTACATATAACACCATTAACCTTTCATCTATACTAAACATTGAGTTGTACCTTCCAATACAATTGGTTCATTGCTGTTTCCACATTTAAATTAATATATTAATAGGCAATACTGTTTAGGCAATTTCAATAAGTAGTCTTGAGTTCTGTAACGTACTAGTCAATAGTCTTAGTTAACACACGGCCAAATTTGTTCTCACTCTTCACACATTTATGTTTATAAATATCACTCGTACCCGCAAACTTAAAGCTTCTTAAGCCAAGCTCTGTAATAGATGCAACCTATGACTAAATATGTTTGACATTCCGTGGCTATTTAGGACATCATTAACCCTAGTAAGCAGGGTGATTTATAGTGTTGCATTTATGTAAATCCTTTTTATGGAAAAAATATAATGCATTTAAATTTTACCTCGACCTATTAGGCCAATACCATGCCCAAAAGTTAACCATTCTGTTACTATAACCTCCTCTCTAAGCTCTTACCATCCCAGTTCACAATAATCATACAGGTTGATGTGACTTACTAAGCTTAAGTAGTCTTTGTAAAATTATTACGTGCTGTGTTTAGCTGTTGACTATTACCACAGCCCCATAACTTCATAGCCCTACAGCATTACAGGCCATTACAAGTTTGTCATACACATCAATGGCATATATCAAAGGTAGATTAAGTTTATTAATTTTCCCTAAGAACCAAATATGTAGCCCTCTTTGCATGGAGACTTGCTTAGCTTTGGGCTTTATGAAAAGTCCAATTGAAGGTTGAACTTCACTCCTAGATACACGTTAGTCGTCAACACAACATCAATATCATTTTCATCAAACTTAAAATGTACAATTCCTACTTTACCTTTGAGAAAATCCAATTACCCTTGTTTTATTTACATTTAATTGCAGAAACCCACATAATTGAAGTCATCATAAACTGCATCCAAACACACTGTAATGAGTTACTATTTTCTGCACAGTACTTATTGTGTCATCGGCGAATAACAAACAAAATAAGCGTAAATAAAAACACAATTCTCTTAATCATTTAATACATCTATAGCTGCATCATGCAATAAGGATAAACCAGTGTAATGTGTTGAAATGTAGGAATTAAAAATCATGCAAATAAATATAATAAACAATGGCGACAGATTTCCCCTTGCCTACTCGAACATTACAAGGGAAAACACTTGAAACTTTACTGCCAATTTTAATACTTGACTTAGCTTTTTAATATATATTCACGATCACCCTGACGTATTCTACCATTAATATTACTGCAGCATTTTCATCCATAAGTATGACCTGTTAATGAAGTTAAATGTGTTTTTATAATCAATGAAGGCACCAGAAAAGTTGGTTCTTCGAGATATATAATAGTCTACCAGAACATGTAGAGTGAAAAAAATGATCCAGCCGTGCTATAACCCTGTCTAACAACCTGCTTTTCGTCCCCCAATGATCCTGGCTAGTTAGGATAGTCATACAATCGTGAATTGAGTATTAGAAGTGAATAATTTACCAAGACAACTTAACAATGTTATACTGGATAATTGTTCCACCTATGAACGATCCCTTGTTTCCTTGTATATTGGGTTTAACAATCCTATCGTCCAATCTGTTGGAATAATTCAGTTCATGAGAACGTATTAAACAGTAGTTAGCCACAGTTTGTAACAGTACATTTGGGACAAAACTTTCATAATTCATTCAAAATGTGATCAATTCCGAGTTTTATTATTCGTAATTTTTACAATGCACTATTACTTCATCCAACGTTATAGTGTAGGCCAACATTTGAAATTGTGTATTTTTTTGTTAAAAGCAGGAAACTCGCTTGATTTGACATTAGCGTATTATAAACTTTAAAGAAAAATTAGAGGTGGCATGTTTTCTGAACATTCTAAGGTAATGAAATCCAATAGGCGTCCAAAATGGCCGCCGAACACTAATATGCGATATCTTTGCAAGTACATGTGATACAATACAAATAAACGTGCTTAAATATATGTTTCTGAGACAAGGAAGCTTATTGAGTAGAGGAACCAAACAGGAGTATACTGGAGTGGCGGGTTGGCGGCGACAACAGCTGAAGGACAGGATAGGCGTTAATGGTGTGATACCTCAGGAGACTTGCCCCTTCGTTCTGCTTGTCCAGGCGGTGGTGATGTTGGGGACAAGCCGTGAGGGAAAACACGAAGCATCCACATTTTTACCTCCGCCAACGAAGTGGAGGGGTTATGTTTCACCCCGATCTGTTCTTGTCTGTCTGTCTGTCTGTCTGTTTGTTTGTTAGGTTACAGGATTTCTCAAAAAGTTACAAATAGATTTGCGACCAAACTTCGGTATAACAAGTCTATTTGGTATAAGGAAGAACTGAATAATTTTGCGATTAAATCTATTGGACAACTTGTTGCCATGGCAACCAATTGATGAAATATTCGGGCCGCGGAGGTTTTAGTGCGCTCATTACGAGTGCATATATATTATTATATATATATATTAATAAATTGTTTTTTTTAATATTATATTATATAATATATATATATATATATATCTATATCTATATAATATTATATATATATATATATATATATAAGATATATAATATATATATATATTATATAATATACGTATAGTATAATATATATATACGTATATTTGATGAAATATTCGGGCGGGAGGTAGCGATCTACTGAGTGCCCCCCCCTAGTTATTTCATGTGGACTATACTTGAAAAAACACTTCAGCCTCCAAAACTTTGACGCTATGTGACTATACTTATACTGAAAAAATACTTAGCCTCCAAACGTTTAACGCTATGTGGATAAAATTTTTTAATAATTTCACCCTTTGCGAATTTCCCTAAATTTTTAGTATTTTGCCGTTTGAAATTGGCCTTGATTAAATGTATTGGTGGGCGGTTTGGTGAGAGCTGTACGTGCCTTTTCCCGTGGTGAGGTATTTACGGGCCCAGCATTAGTGGTGTTTTGTGGGCCCCGGGGACAAGTAAAGTTTTTTGAGTGGGGGTGCGTAAAAGTGTTGTCCGAGCACCCGTTTTGTTTTTGGGTTTTTCGCTATATGGGAAAACCCTGGGGCAGTGGGCCCCGGGGACGCTAAGCGCCCCCGGGAGTGCTTGGGACGGTGAAAAAGGCCCGCCGGTAGACTTTTGACAGGGATAAAGGCCAAAACCCAACGCGGCGCCGCATTTGAAAGCCCTCATTGTTGAAAAACCCACGTGTTAAACGGGGGTTTTCCCTTCTTAATGTGTGCAGTGGGGAAAGGGTTTTGACGTTTTTTTGGGCCTGTATCGGTTTTTTTACTATTTTGTGGGTTGATGATGTTATTTCCCAACCACCACTACTGGGGCTTTTACTACTACTATTTATACATTTTTTTAAAATGCTACTGAATTTTAATAGCTGAAAACAAAATTTTTTACTTTTTCTTCTACTATTTTTCTTATTTTTTGGGTTATTTTATTAAATCTTTTTGTACCCAATTTTTTATAAAGATTTTTTTAAAAATCTTTTGTAAATAGAAGGTTGTAGTGATTAGTGGTGGGCAGGAGGGGGGATCGCCCAAAAGGGGCCAAAATTTAATGTAAATTATCGATTGTTTTGAGATGACATGAAAAAAACTGTTAAAATTATACACTCAAAAAAATTTGGTTAAAGAAAGAATGTAAGGACGTTTTTTTTATCATCTTTTTTTTTTATTAAGCGCAGTGGATTGTTCTGCAAAAAAAACTTTGTATTGCATTTTTTTTTCCCCTTTTCGTGGGTATATTGAATTAAGGGGTTTGTTTGGGGGAGGAATAAAGGGGACCTTGCAAAATTAATGAAAAGGCCAGTTTTCAAAAGAGCTCGTGTTGGGGCCCCGAATCGTTTTTAGTTACCAATTGCCCCAAAACTGTAATCCCAATATACACTCCAGGAAAAGAGAGCAAAATAAAAAAAAATAATTTTCCCGGGGCCTCGTTTTTCCCTGCGGGGCCCGCCGTTCTCACCCAAATATTAATAAACTTTAATTAACGGAAAAACATTTTAAACCCTTTAAAACATTTAAAAAAAGGAAGTTTTTGTTATTATAGTCCCTTTTAAAACAAGTTTCCCAAACAGTTTCATTTTGAAAAAAAAAATATTTTAAAACCCCATTTTCGGTTTAAATTTTTGTGTCAAATTTAGGCCGTTTTGCTTTTGGTGGCGGCCCTCTTGGATTTCAGGCCCGGGTTTGAATGGTCAGAAAAAAAGGGCCCCCCTAATTTTTTTTGTTTTTAGGATCATCTAACAAAAAAAAGTGGTTTTTTCTTTTTAAAAAAAAAAAAAAAAGAATTTTTTTTTCATGACAAATTTTGCCCCACACTATTAACAAGTTTGGGTTTTTGTGGCCCTTTTTTTCTTTCAAAAATGGTTTCCCCGTTAAAAGATCGTTTTTGCCAGCATGATAAACCCCCAAAACCCAGTTCTCTAAAATGATTCGGAAAGGGGGTGATCCGAACTTTTTGGACCTCCACCCCCCAGATGGCCGAGGCGGTAGAAAACCCCAAAGGGTGTGATAGGAAAAATAGCCCCGCTTGTCATTCCCGAAAAAGCACCCTTTGTTTTCCCTTTTTTCCTTTTTCTATCATATATTCAACTTTAACCTTTCCCTTTGTTGGGGTGTATGTGTGTGTGGGGTGTGGTGTGTGGGTGTGTTCTGGGTGTGTGTCGTGTCTGTGTTTTGGTCGGGGTCTGTGTCTGTGTCTTTTGGCTGTGTTTTCTGTGTCGTGTTTCTGTGTCTGTGTCTGTCTGGTCTTTTCTGTGTCTGTTTGTGTTGTGTCTGTGGGCTGTTTTTTGTGTGTGGGGTGTTTGTGTGGGGTGTGTGTGTGTTAAGGACCTCAAATGAAGGGTACAAGATTAAAAACCTGTTCTATTTTGTATAGTCATGAGTGAAAAGTTTTGTTGCGGGCTAGAAAGAGTAATGAAAATTTCCCCAGAAGTAAGGGAAAGGTTTAAAAATAAAGGGGCAAGGGTTGTTTTGTGATAAAAAGATACACTTTCTTTTCCTTATTGGCCCCCCCTTTTTGTCTTTCTCTCTCTCTCTCTTCTCTCTCTCTCTCTCTCCCCATCCCTCCCTCCTTCCTCTTTTCTCTCTCTCCCCCTCTCCTTTTTCTCTCCTTCTTTTTTTTTCTTAATTTTTTTAAAAGTAGACTCGTTTGAGAAAACAAAAAAAAAAATTAATGATCTAAAAAACAAACATTCATTTTTTCCCCTTTTAGTTTGTTGTTCAAAAAAATCCATGTCAATGTCAATTTCAGGCCCAAAGGGCCGTAAAATGACCATATGTTACGCCCGGAAAAAGGTGCTGATCTTGGGGAAACACCCCTAAAAAATTGAACAGGAATTCTACGAGAAATTCAATATGCAAAGAAAATAAATTCCTGCCCCAATACAGATTTTCAAGATAATGATGCGACCACCCCCTCTCGATTTTCTGTTATCTGTTCCTTTTCTAAATTTTGGGAAATTTTCCCGAACACCCAAATTCCTTTTGGGGGACGAAAAATCCTTTTTCTGGTAAATTTTGATGTGTTTTTTAATTAATCTGCTAACCATTTCTTGTCGCCAAAAAAACATTTTTTTTTTTATGTGACTTTGCAACAAAAAAGACAAAAAAAAAAATTGAACCTAAACCCCGAAAAAAAAACTTCGTTTTCCCCTAAGGTGAATTTGGTGTTTTATCTGGAAAAATACCCATTTCTTTTATTGTAGTCCCAGCAATTTCCGCCGCCTTTTTCACTGGCCCCTGGCGTTGTAAGATACGGGTCACAGGGCTGATTTAGCCTGGTGTTAGGGCTACCCGGGTAGGGGCGCACAAAAACCGCCCCCATTTTCACTCAAATAAAAAACGCGCAGACCCTCCACGCCAAGGATAAAACAAGAGTACATTTTCCCCCGCCTGGCACACCCGCATAAGTCGCCAAGCAAGCCAAATCGATGTTCAAATTGGCCCCATTCCCCTGCTTTTTATACGTTTATAGGGCCAAAGTATACTACTACCACATAATATTTTTTTTCCTCCCGGGGCCTCCAAAAAGGAAAATTATATTTTTCCCCGGCGACGCACTCAACACGGTAAATGTTTATTACACTGGCGTTTTTTTGGCATTTTTATTGAGAGAAGCGGTCTCTTTAAAGGGCCCAGCGATCGGGGGTTTATTTTTGTTGAAAACCTATTGCGATCATGACACCAGCCCCCCGACCCAAGGAAACCCCTTTTCGTCCGATTTAAAAAAGCCGAAAAAAACGCCCCGTGGAATCAGCCTTTAAGGGGGCGTGGGACGGTAACCTCCAAATCAAGGGAAATTAGGGTTTCGGGGTGGGTTTGGGCCAAATATTTTTTAGGGAGCGCCGGCCCGCCGGGGCCACGCACGCCCCCCGCCCCCCGCCCACTACGCCCCACCCTCACGCCCCCCCTTTATCTCCCGTTGTGCTTCTGGGCGTTTTTACCCCCGCACCGCAGGGGGCAAACCAAAAAGGAGCAGCAGCCAAACCCAAAGGGAAACCCTTTTACCTCGTCTTCCCCCCTTCTTCTTCTGTTTTTTTCTTTGGGGGTTAGGCGTTAGTATCCCCCTTAATAGGGTTTCCCCTTTCCACTTCGTCTCCTTTTTTAACAAGACCCGGGGGAAATCCCTTCCCCCGGTTTTTTTTTCACCCCCCGGGAAGAAAAATTTTTTTATCAGTTTTTTAAACCCGTGATATCATCCCCAAACCCTTGTTTTTTTGGTTTTTTCTTAAAACCCAAAAACTTTTGGGGTTAGGGAAAACCCCCCTTTTTGGTGAAAGGGGTTTTTTTTACCCCCCCCCAAATTTTCTTTTTCAGGTTTTTTCCTTTTTTTTTTGTTCCCCAAAAAACCAAGCCCCCCCAACACCCGTACCCCCA
>JACEEZ010014331.1:0-7500 GCA_016584305.1 Chionoecetes opilio
TCATTTTAGAAAAAAAGGGGAAAAAGTTAAAAAAGTTTCAAAAAAATTTTTTTTCATAAGGAAAACCCCCCTTTTTAACAAAATTTTTTAAAAAAAACGCCCCAATTTCCCTTTAAAATTTTTTGGGCTATATAAAAGGGTCGTTTTTTAGCCATAAAATAACGAAAACCCATGAATATCCACAGTAGTTATGGAAAGGATACTAAACAATCAAGCTAAAAAACATGCTTATAGTCCTACAAAGTCTAAGGGTACCCAAAATTACAATGGAAATTACTTTGGGCCTCAAAACATTGCTTATAGCACAAAAAAAAACGTCTAATGGTAACAAATTAAAATGGCAATACGTTCTGGGCCTAAAAACATTTTATAGCACTAAAAATCGTCTAATGGTACCCAAATTACAATGGAAATTGTTCGGGGGCCTAAAAAACTTTTGCTTATAGTCACTAAATGTCTAATGGTCCCAAAAATTAAAAGGAAATACGTTCGGGGGCCTCAAACATTGCTATAGTCACAAAAAAATCGTCTAATGGTACCAAATTACAATGAAATTACGTTTTGGCCTCAAAACTTGCTTATAGTCACTAAAAATCGTCTAATGGTCCCCAAAATTAAAAGGGAAATTATTTTCGGGGCCTCAAAACTTGCTTAGTCACAAAAAAATCGTCTAATGGTACCCAAATTACAAGGGAAAAATTACTTTTGGGGCCCTAAAAACATTGTTTAATCACTAAAAATCGTCAAAGGTACCCAAATTAAAATGGAAATTACTTTTTCTGGGCCTCAAAACATTGCTTATAGCACAAAAAATCGTCTAATGGCCCCAAATTACAATGGCAAATTACGTTCTGGGCCCCTAAAAAGCATTGATATCACTAAAAATTGTCTAATGGTACCCAAATTACAATGGCAATGGACCCTACCCAAACTACGTCACGGTTTTGTTTACACGGGCATTTGGGGATAAGGCGGGTCGCCGCGGGGGGACCTACGAAGGGAAAACTACGGCGTGAAGAATTTCGAGTTATTTTTGCGCGAAATTGATTTCCCAGGTGTATATTACTGTGCCTGTTCTCGCTGACAACACTATAAAGAAGCCCTAGGTAAGGGTGATGTGCAGAGGTTCAAAACAAGAAAACAGTCAAAACAGAGCCTCGTCAAATGGGGAGCAATGGTGGGTACGTAAGTGTCTCTACCACTTGTTTACTTCTTAATGAGACTCTGCTGGACTTTTTTCCGGTTTAGAAGCCTTTGCACATAACTCACCTCAGGTCTTCTCTATGTTTCAGCGAGCACGGAAATTAGCCCTGGAATATCAATTTCCCCCAACCAACTCAAAAAATTTCATCGTGTAGTCTTCTCTTTAGGTTTGTACTATTCATGGTTATGATAGTATTAAAATACCTTTTTAATTTGATTTCCCCTTTTGTTGTCTTTCCCATAATAAGAGTGTACTCATGTTTAAGTTTTACTGACAGCCAATGAATCTTTGGTTACCGGTCTTTTTCCCCCACCGTCAATTCGCCCACATGTAAGAGCAATTCCCCCACTCAAAAGCAATTCGCCCACCGACCATGTCTGGGTCATGTAACTTATTCCTCTGGAGAAATGGAATGAACCACCAGAAACCCCGGGGGCAAATGACGGTAAATTTTAGTGTTTGCCCATACTCCCACTTCCCCCCCAAAAAATTTTTGGGGACCGGTAGGAAGGGGGGTTTTTCGGTTGGGGAACAAATTATGCGTCAGAAAAACGTAATTAAAGAGTTGTGTGGGGGTAAAATTCCTAGATCTAGGGAATTTTCCCTTATATCAGAAAAAAATTCCCTAACCAAAATTAACCTCCCCCTAGCGGGGGCTTGACCCACCGTAACCAACCAACAAATTAACCTAACCAAATCTAACCTAACCTTTTAAAACCTAAATACCCAAATCCAACCTACCCTAACCAAACCAAAAAAAACTAACCTAGCAAACCTCCTAGGGGGGGTTGGGGGGGTTCTCGACCCCCAAAAACAAATATAACTAGCCTCAGCTCCTAGACTCCATAGTGTGGCGAAATGACTCCATGGTGTGGCAAAGGCATGGGGGCGAAATGACGGATCCCATATCTGAGTCATACCAACATCAAAACCCTTTGCTTTGATTTATCTTTTTACTCCATCCATAAACAAGTGCATAACCACGGGATTTTTCCCCCGTGTGGGCGAATTGACTTAAGAGGGGGGCGAATTGACTCTACTTTGGGGGCGAAATGTCTTTGGGGCAAATTGACGTGTGGGCGAAAAAACCGGAAACCCAATAGTATTATTGGTGTCAAGTAACCTTAACCATGATGTACCACTATTTATTATGGGGAAAGACAACAAAGGAACCAATCATAAGGTATTTTAATACTATCATAACCATGAATATGTAAACCTACAAAGAGAAGACTACGACGATGAAATTTTTTTAGAGTTTTTTTGGTCGAAATTTGATATTCCAGGTGCTGTTTTCCCCCGTGCTCGTGACAACATAAAAAAGACCGGGGGGGTGGTTGAGTGAAAAGGTTCTAAACAGGAAAACATACAGCTCTCTTTAAGAAGAAGCAAGTGATAGGGAAACATTAGAAACCTACCAGTTGCTTCCCTTTTGACGAGGCTTTTATACTCGTTTTCTTGGGGTTTAAAAGCCTCTGCACATCACCAACCCAGTCTTTCAAGTGTTCTCAGGGAAAACAGAGCACGAAATATAGCCCCGGGAAAAATTTCGGCAAAATAACTAGAAATTCTTCCATCGCCGTAGTTTTCCCTTCTAGGCCCACCGGGGCACCCCCCCTTATCCCCACAATGCACCGTGTAAACAAACCTGACGTAGTTATGTCTGGGGCCCATTACGTTCGGGCCTAAAAACATTGCTTATATTTCACAAAAGCTTTTAATGGCACCCAAATTACAATGGCAATTACGTTCTGGGCCTCAAAAACATTTTTAGTCACTAAAAATCGTCTTTCCCCCAAATTACAAGGGCAATTACTTTGGGGCCCAAACTTTGTTATAGTCCTAAAAATCGTCTACTGGTACCCAAAATTAAAATGGCAATTACGTTCTGGGCCTAAAAAATTTGCTTATGTAACTAAAAATCTTTAAAAATGGCCCAAAAATTTACAAGGGAAAATTTAGTTCTGGGTCTAAAAGGGGTTTTAAAATCATTTAGAACCAAGAACAGACCCCAAATTTCCCCAAAAATAATAGCATATCCCCCTTATATCCCGTATTTTAACCTTTTTTTCCCCAACAGTCTAAAGTTTATTATATTAATTATTATATCTTATCAGTTATCTTATAATATCTCGTTTTTTCAATCAGAAAAAACCCAATCTAACAAAAAAATAATAAAAATAATATAAAAAAAAAAAACCGAGCCCAGTTCTCCTTAAAATAGCATATCCAATAACATTTTAAAACCTAATTCAAAAAATTTTAACTACATTGAAATTTATGAATTTAATATCTTTTTACTTTTTTTTTTTCATTTTTAAAAAAGTTGTTTCGCACCAGGTTTTTATTAGTTGTTTCGTACACAGTTTTTGATTTTTTCGAAACCTGGTGTCGTTTCGTAACTCTATCACACGTTCAAATCGGATTTTTTGTACAAAAAGACTAGGGTTTCCAAAAAGTGTTTCGTAATCTATATGAAACCATAGTCGTTTCGGCACTCAGTCAGATTGAATTTATGATAGTTACGAAAACACAGGTTGGTACGAAAAAAAATTCCCCCCCCAAAAGGTAGAAAAAACAAAATGGGTACGAAACAAAATTTTTTGTAGAAACATTACCAAAAAAAAAAAAACTTGGGTCAAAACAAAATTTTTGGGGTAGAAAAAACTGGTGTACGAAACAAATTTTCCCCCTACTAACCCAATTTTCTTACCCAAAAATACATTAGAAAAAACCCAAACCGGACGAAAAAAAAACAAAAAATGGGTACAAAAACTTTTTTTGGGAGAACTACTGGGTCAAAAAACGGACAAAAACTGACCCACCCACTACCCACGCAAAACCAAAAAAATTGAAAAACAAAAAAACCTGGTACGAAACCCAAATTTTTTTACGAAACAATTTTTTAAACTGACGAAACGACCCAACCCCCCAAACAACCCGTGTACGAAACACCCAAAAAAACCTGGGGCCCAAACAATTTTTGGGGCGAAAAAAACTACAAAAGGGTTTAATTTTCCCTTGCAAACCTTTTGTACGAATGCACCCCAGGCTTTCTTTCCTTTTCAGCACCTTTTCCCCCGCCCCCAAGGGGGCCTCCTTAAGGGGGACCCCCCCTCCCCCAAACCCCCAACGTCCTGCCCCCCCAAACGAAACCCGCTGGGGCCCCGCCCCCCCCCCCAAACCCTTGAAAAAATCTTTTTGTTGTTTCATTTTTTTTGGTCCGTTTCAAATTTTCTTTGGGGCCCTTTTTTTTTTTTTTTTTTTTTTTTCCCCCTTTGTGTTCCTTATTTTTTTTGTCTTTTCCTCTTCCCTTCCTTTTTCCCCTTTTTTTTCTTTGTTTTTTCCTTTTTGGTTTCCCTTTTTTTTAATTCCCTTTTTTTCATTTTACTTCGGATTTTTTTGCAAAACTTGGGTTTTTGGGTTTTTGGGGGGTTTTTTGGGGGGGGGGGGGGTTTTAAAGAAAGGGAAAAATTTTTTTGGGGGGGGTTTTGGGGAGGGATTTTTGGGGGGATTAGTCAAAATTTTTTAAGTTTTTTCCCAAGCCTTGGGGTTTTTGTGTATCGGGGATTTTTTAAAGTTTTTTTTATAGCCTTGGGATTTTTGTGTATGGGGATTTTTCAAAGTTTTTCCCATAGACCTTTGGGGTTTTTGGTCATCTGGGGATTTTTTTAAGTTTTTCCTATAGACCCTTTGGGTTTTTTGGTCTTTGTGGGATTTTTTGGGTTTTTTGGGATATTTTGGGGGATTTTTCAAGTTTTTTTTAAAGTTTTTTCCCATAGACCTTTTTTTTTTGGGGGGCTATCTTGGGATTTTTTTCATTTTTGGGGGTTTGGGAATTATTCAAGTTTTTTTCAATGTTTTTATAAGGGTTTTTTTGTCTAATTTGGGATTTTTTTTCTTTATTTTGGGGTTTTTAAAATTTAAAATTTTTTAATGTTTTTTTGACTGGGGGTTTTTTTATGGGGTTTTTTTTAAGTTTTTTTAACCTGGGATTTTTTTCATTGGGGTTTTCAAAGCCTTTTGGGTTTTTGTGTATTTGGGATTTTGGGGGCCCGGGGTTTTGGGAATTTTGGGGGTTTTCAATTTTTTTCAAAAGTTTTTTTGACCTTGGGATTTTTGGGGCTTCTTTGGGGTTTTTTTCTTTTGGGGGGTTTTTTTTTTGGGCTCCCCCAAAACCCCCCCCCTTCCCCACCCTTCGATTTTCTTTTTGTTTTATTTCCCCCGGGTTCATAAGGGGCAAAAAAAAATAAAGAAAAAAAAATCCTTTTAAAAGGAAATTTAATAATTTAAGGGCCCTCTGGGTGTATTAAAAAAAAAAGAAAATTGTTTTTTATTGATTAAAAAAAAAAACGGGGTTTTTCTATGGGAAATTTTTTTTTTCAACTTTTTTTCCCTCTTTACAACCGTAAATAGATTTCAAAATCCTTTACCTTTCCTGTAAAAGCCCCCTTTCGGAAAACATTTTAATCCCCAGGACAAAATTTTTTTGGTACGGGTGGTGGCTTTTGTTTAATTTTAATTGATTTTTGGGCATAAAAATAGGAGACGTGCATTTTTGGTTTTTCGGTAATAGGGCAAAAAAACCCTGTAAAATTCAGGTTCGCGTTGGGCAGGGGGGGAAAAGGTACCTGGTTTGCTTTTCCCCCCCCGCTTTGCGAAAAAAACGGGAAATTGGTTTTTCCAATCCCCCCCCCAAAAAGGTGGGGGGGGGAGGGGGGATCTGGGGGGGGAAAAAAAGGTTGCAAACCCTAGTTTTAGGGGGGTTTTAAAAAGGGCAAAATTTCCCCCCATGGGGAAAAAAGCCCCCCACATGGATGACCGAAACCCCCAAAACCGAAGTCCGGAGGCGAGCCCCCCCCCCCCAAAAAAAGGGTAAAGTAAATTTTGTTGGTTTCCTCAGGGGGCAGGTTGAAGTTAGTTGATTTGGGTTTATTGTAAAAAGGGTTTGGTGTAGCCCCTAGGGGGGGTTTGGGGAGAATTTAGTTGAAAGGGAATCCCGTGATTGGTCACGGGTTGATCCCCCTTTGGGGGCGGGGCCCCCTTTGTTTGTTTAATTTAGTTTACCAAAGTTAAATTTAAACTTATTTTTGTTTTAAAGGGGTTGAGGCCGACCCCCGTAATTTTTTTTTTTTTTTTTCAAACCAAAAAAAAAGATTTTTTTTTTTTTTATTTTAAAAAAAAAAAATTTGGCAATTTTTTTTTTTTTTTTTCAAAAAAACACAAAAAAAAAAAAGAAATAAAAACCCCTTTTAAACTAAAAAAAAAAAAATTTGCGACATAAACGGTTAGCAGATTCATTCACCACACAAAAAACACACCAGAAAAACATAAGGCACATCAGAAAATCGTTGGTTGGGTGAAACTATAAATTGACCGGTTAGATTACAGGGAGGTTGAGGGAACGAAGCCCCTTGCAAGGTTAGGTTAGGTTAATGTTCCTAGATCTAGAAAAATTACTCTAGATCTAGGGGTATTATGGCTCTTTTACCTAAATCCAAAATTACGTGTTTCCGACGTGTTATTTTCTCCCCACCCGAAAACCCCGCATTCCCCCAGGTCCCCAAGCTTGTCTGGGGGAAGGGAAGAGTCTGGCCAAACACTAGAAATTTACCAAAAAAGCGTAGTGAAATTGTAAACCGTCTTATACTTGCAGCTACAAAGCATAAAACAATGCTGAAACAGGGTAGATTATACAGTCATGATATAAACTACTGTGTATCATCTTCAGTGGCACAGACACAGCAGTATTGAGAAAATTCATACTTTACATACAGCCAAATTCCAAACATCCGAC
Organism: Chionoecetes opilio; assembly: GCA_016584305.1. Lineage (NCBI taxonomy): Eukaryota > Metazoa > Arthropoda > Malacostraca > Decapoda > Majidae > Chionoecetes > Chionoecetes opilio. Next base: position 7,002 of record JACEEZ010014331.1, read on the forward strand.
CTCCAAACATCCGACCTCCAAACATCCGACCTCCAAACATCCGATTTGTCCAAACAACCGCCCTCCAAAACATCCGACTTGTCCAAACAACAGACTTTTTTCACCACCACATTGTGTCTTGTTTTGGCCATTTATTTGACTTAGTTTTTTTTAGTGTATAGAAAACATTGATTTGTGGCTTTATTTATGCATGAATTTTACTTTGGCGTCTACCACTGGCTGGGCCTTCACGAGCTGCATCTTTTATGTTCTATACCATTTTGTCCTTACGTTTAGGGTTACTGTGATATCCCAACATCCGCTATTCCAATTATCCGACCTACCTTTCGGTCCCCCCAAGGTCGGATGATTAATACTTAGCTGTAGTGAAATTGTAAAGCGTCTATTTCTCGCAGCTACAAAGCATAAAAAACGCTGAAACAGGGTAGATTACACAGTCATGATATAAACTACTGTGTATCATCTTCAGTGGCACTTCGTAAACTGTAAATAAGGATAT
>JACEEZ010014332.1:0-22588 GCA_016584305.1 Chionoecetes opilio
AATTTCGTATGTTGGTGTACAAACTTATATCCAAGAAAAATACTGAAATGATCTAATGTGTGGTTTAAGATAGCAAACTCAGAGAGAGAGACGCAGATCGAGTAAGGGCGTTTATGATAGAAATTTTAGTGGATAAAGGGATTTAATAAAGGAGAGGTAGGAAAAGTTCTTACGGCTATTAACCAGGGGGGAGATGCTGAGAAGTGCCATGGAGGTAAGGCGAAAAGAGACCTTACCCGTCTTCAGGCGCTTTTGTAACGGCCGGCTAAGGCACCGACTCAAGCCTATGTACAGTCGATATTTCAGGCGCTTTTGCCCTGCCTTACAGCTCCAAAGCCTATGGCGTGGGCGGGGTCCGGAATCCTACTAGCCAACCCACGTTGCCTATCTGAGCGCTGCTTAGGCAGCTTCGACCAATCACAAGGCTTAAAACACTTCTCGCTGAAGCAAGGACTGTTTGTCCCTCCCTCCCTCACCAAGCACTTATGGCAAGGATACACCGCTCTCCCCCGCCAAAAGCTTTTTCATCACAAGTTTGACTTTCAACGCAGGTTTTGACCACTTATATATTTTTGCTTTGGGGAAACGTGCCATACACCATGATAACCGTTAAGGTGTGCCGATTCTGGGACGTGAGTGAAAATTTAATGCAACAAAATTCCAGGAAAAAGGAGAAGATAAATAAAAAAGGTGAAAAAAAGTTAACACATTATTTGCTCTCATTATCTTATTATAGGTATGTTTACTGCAATTTTTATACTTCATGATATCACAAATGGCTTCGTGAAGATGATGTATGTTTAGCTGTCCAAAATATCATCTGGTAGTATGATATCCGTAAAAATAGTACAACATTTTAGTGCGGGCGGAGCACCTGCCGCTCGCCGCCGCCCTAAAACAACAAACAACTTTCTTCACCGCCCCCAAACCCCCGCTCAGACCAACCCTAACCAAACACTACCCACAGCAGCTCACTAAGTCAGGGTCTGACCATGCCTTAGTTTTCAGCGCCTTTACGGTGCCACTAAGGCAGCCCAATCTCGACTGAGCATAGCGGTGGAGGGCGTTTCGCCTTACCACAGGAGCCCTATTGGATAGGGCCCCTAGCTCGCTCTCAGCATCTGCCCCAGGGTAGAACAAGAAGTAATGTGGATTCAAGCTGGAAGGGCGTAGGTTTAGAAAGGAAATAGGGAAAAACTGGTTCACAAATAGGGTGGTGAATGATTGGAATGGACTCAGTAGACAGATAGTTAGTGCGTAGTCATTGGAGAGCTCTACCCTCCTGTCCCGCGGCTCACACCAGCCCGTCGCCACCCACCACATTTGCTCCACCTCAATCCCTCCTCCCCATTCCCCAATATGCTTGCTTGTGGTAAAGCTATAAATATGAATATGAAAAGAAATTAGGACCGATAATTGTTCTTTGGGCATTTTGTCAAAAGGCAAATAAAAGTGGGTTTAAAATTATCATCTCACCTGGCTATTTAATCTTAACTACATATCTCTAGAAATGTTTTGAAAAACAAAAATTCCTTAGGATTTCCTTAATTTTTCGTTTCCTTAGAAGTTTCCTTCTCAGGCCAAAATTTCCCTTTAAAAAAAAGGAAATTTCCTGAAAATGGAAACACTGGTTCACTGTAACATCAGGATTGCCAGATAGTTGGGCGGGTTTATGGCCAAATTAACTTAAAAAAAATTTTGAATAAAAAAGTATTTACATTTTTATATTATTTTGTATATAAATACAATGTATTTAAATACTCATTAAAGTATTTAATTCTTTATTTAAATACATGAAACTAATGTATTTATAAACAGATTTCATAATACACAAAGGTATTTAAATACAAACGTATTCAAATACTGCCCAGCTCTGGCATATATCTATCTAAACTGTCTTTCCCAGGAATTCAGGAACTCTTGGGCCAAAAATAAATGTTAAAAGAAATTTGAATCTATTGAACGTTATACTATAAAGTTATGCAGGATTTATACAGGTTACTTCAATGGGCATGGTTTTTATTCATGTATTAATAAGCCCACCTAGAATAACATCTCAGGGTGCCTCCTTATTGATCATAATCTGGTCAGGAATGATTTAAATATGTTTACAAAATCCGGAATATTAGTCCTGGATGTAACAATCACTTTGCGCCATTCATCATTTGCTCAAGATAACATAGAAAATTTATACCAAAGAAAATCACCTATAGGAAACTTTCATAATGTTAACACTAGAGAGTTATGCATCTCCTTAGAGGCATTTCTAAGTCATTGTGAGTTTAGTAATGATGTAAGTAAGAACTTTAAACATTTACGAGATTGTTTGACACGAGCAACGATACCGCAAGTGCTATGTCAGACTTTAAATCTATCTCATCAAAAACTAATGAAACCATGGATAACAAAGGCATTTACAAGTTGTTAAATAAACAAGACGTAAACTTATCAGAAATTTACCAAGAGGCCACTGACATACGAGAGGAGTATAGAACCTCTCGAAATATGTTAACAGAAAATTATATTCTGCGAGGAAAAATTTTATAATTGCAATTGATCAGCTTTCGGTAATAGCAAAAAAAATAATCTGAGTATAATTAATGACATACTATAGCTTTTATAGCTATATATCAGGCCTGTCAAAAATGTTTACATTTAACGGGCCCCAGCATGTTTAATAGACCAGTATATGATCAAGCTTTGTATATATTTATATGCTAAATAAACTACCTTGAATTGAATGAATGAATTGAGAGAGAGAGAGATAGAGAGAGAGAGAGAGAGAGAGAGAGAGTAGCGAGAGAGAGAGAAGAGAGAGAGAGAGAGAGAGAGAGAGAGAGAGAGAGAGAGATAGAGAGAGAGAGAGATAGAGAGAGAGAGAGAGAGAGAGAGAGAGAGAGAGAGAGAGAGAGAGAGAGAGAGATAGATTGATAACTTATTGTCAATTTACAACACAAGACAAATGGATGAAACAGAATTTCTAATCACACCCAGTAACCACTCACCATTACAAATTACATTTCATGAAACATCTCCCACAATCACAAAACACCTTGACAAACAAAATGACACCTACATAAAAAAATATAAAAAAATAACAAAAAACGCGCCAACATTAGCAAAGCATATTGCAGCTGAACATCTCCACAAAACACAAAGTCCAACATTAAACAATAATGTTGGACTGAGAACCCCTCCTTGTAGTTCCTAGCTCAAAATGGCGAACAACGAACATTTCCCCTTCATACCAAACCCTTCACTCCTATCACTAAGATAGTGAAATACCCATCCCAGCCTCCTAAACCAGAAACACCAAGATTAGCCACTCATCTAATATCATGTGACCATTTGCCTATTCCAAAGGCACCTTGTAGATTCCACAAAACTCTGACGTAATCCTGGATTCAGAGAAGCAATGACACGAATCGAATGTACTTTAACCTTTAACCCAAAACCAACAAATTCACTGGAAATATTATCACCAGCAGATATAATAACCTATTCAAAATTATTCTCTCCATCATCTTACACATTCATGATGTTAGGAGACACAGGCCTGTGGCCCTCCGCGCTCTTTAGGAACCGTAACTAACAACAGCTTCCTTCTATTTTCAATTGGTAGTCTCCCTAAGCTGAAACTCATATTTAATAAATCTAACATGGTCCCTTCTCCCTACTCGCCAAACAATTTCAGATTTCATACGTAATGCTGATCAGCAACCAGGACTGTGGATTTTCCCTCTGACCGCACCAACAGTTCTCTCTCGTGATAGCAGCACACGAACGGTCAACTCCGTCTGTCATACAGTAACGTATAAAAAGCACTCCTCCCAAACTCCATGTTGCTGAATCTCGGAGTAATTTCCCTGGCAAACAGACATGCTGGCTGCACGAGCCCACTTCTCCGTTCCAATCATCAGCTACTGTCTGTGGATCCCCCACCAACCCTGGGAACTCTGCTACCGGCTTCCGCGGGGGGCAGACGTGCTTCGGCCTCTTCTGGTTTCTCTCAAGCTTGGTTCCTTACACGCCTGGTCGACTCCTGATTGTCCTTAGTGCGCACCAGGAGCCCTCGGGTCCCTGTCCCTCTCTTGTGGACCTTCTTGATGCTGACCTGCGCTGAACGACGATGATAGGTGTTATGTCTCTGAGGACTGGCCGTCGTCACTCACCATTGGCCGCCATTCTGCGCTGGTCCGGGTGCCTGAAGCGGCCCGCCTTCCCCCGTGCCGCCCCCGCTACGCTTCACCACGCCCAACAAGGGCCCCTTCCTCCCGTTGCGGCCCCGTTGGCTGCTCGCCCCTCCGCCCCCAGCTTCGCGCCCGAGGGATGCCTACATTAGCTTCTGTTTCGGGACACCCATCTGTGGCCCTCAGCTTCGGTGGTTTTCTGAGGTCACGGGCCTTTCATCTCGACCGGTCCGAGCTGGGGTCAGAAGATGGCTGCCCATTACATTCTCGTTTCGTCTACATCTCCGCCCCCAGCCCGAACATTGTCCCAGCGTACAAAGGAGAGTTCTTAATCCCTTCCTCTCGGATCCAAGACTCACCGGACAGCCCCGTAAGTTCCCTACTACCTCCTTACCCGTTAACCCTGTCTGCAGTGTATCCAGCCCTGGCCAAGGACTGCCGGGCGTCTACTTCGGCTCGCCGCTTCTACCAGAAGGGCTCGGCTATTAACCGTTTGGTCGTTACTTGGAGCCTTCTCAGCCACCTCCCCCGAGTGTCGCCTTTAGCTTCCTTCCAGCCTGCCATCCTGTGAGTTTCACATGATTAAGATGAAACAGCCGTGGTGCTTTCGATGCTGGGGCTTCGGTCCATCGCTCGGTATTGTTTCGCAGGCGGAGCGTGTGCTTGTGCTCAGGCCCCACGACCTCCCGCTCGTGCCCTCACCGCGCCCGCTCGACCAGCTGCCCCTGCTTCTGATTCAGCCTCGACGCCTCCTCAGGTCTCCCCGCCGGACACCATCTCCTCTGGAGTGTCCCCGTTGTCACCAAGCCGGGGTTTAACGTCTGGCACGGCTGTGCAAACGCCAGACGTCGCCGCTCCTTCTGCACGACAATTCCCTCAACTAACGCACCTCCCCACCACCTCTTTCCTGCAGTGCCCCTCACCCTGCCTTACCTACCACTTTGGGTCCTATCCTCAGTTGACTGCACTCAGCAATATGTTGCTGCTCTCCAGTGCCCGGATTGCTTCGCTGAAGCTCTTTGGATGGAGTCGAGGCTCGCCTGGATCGTTGGCTAAACCGCGCGCCACTTTGAAGCTTCCCTGCGACCGTGGCTGAGTTCTCAGAAGGTCATTATTGCTTCCGTCGCCACCTTCGCGGAGACGATGGATGTCTGTTGGCCGCTCGTTTCGAGTCCCTGCTGCTACCGTTGCCCCAGGGCGCCCTCCCTCGTGTGGTGCCCGCGCCAACAACCCTTTGTCCGCACCCTCACCCCTTGCCCGCGCCGCCGGCCGCCCGTCCTCATCGCCTGGTCGTCGTACTCTTCGGGGCAGAGTTCGGTGACCAGGTGGTGCGTTCCTTTGTGCGGCCCTGCTTCCTTTGTGCGGGCCTCGATCGTTGCAGATTCCTTTCCTTCTACGTATTTTTTTTTTTGTCCCTGTGGGTGTGTGTGTGTGTGTGTGTGTGTGTGGTGTGTGTGTGTGTGTGTGGTGTTTGGCGTGCCCTGCGTGGCACGAGTGCTATGTCTCAATTCCTCCCATTGGCCATGCTTGTTACTAGGTTTTTGTCGCCTTCGGGCGTCAATAAATTAATAAAAAAAAAATAAAAAAAAAAAAAACCCCAACCACCTCACACCTCTGTTCACACGACGGCCGTCGCACCCTATGTTAGCCTCATGCCTACGGGCGAAGGAAGAACTAAAAGGAAGAGCGAAAGAATCAGCAGACATAGTAATCGTTTGGTTCTGGAGAGAAAAAAACGAAGCGTAGTGTGTAGTGCGCGCTACTGGGACTATTAAAGGAGCGAAAGCGGTAGTGGGTTAGAGAGTGTAGGCCTAGGTATTAGAAAACCATCCCAATACTTTACCTAGCCTCCTCCCTACCCACACTACACGCTTTCGCTACTTCTGTGCAATGCATCCTCGCTTCGTTTCAGTTTTCCCGGAACAGACCCTCCTGATGGCTCGCCGTAGAGTGGTATTCCAAGCTCTAACGTGCACATCCTTGGTAATAATTCTCCTTCTTACGAGTACTCTTGCGCTCTTGCCGTATTCTTAATCTACTACTGTAACTAAATCTTCGTATACTGTATTGTTTAACTAATCTCGTAGAATGTGTCCCTACATCTGTGGGCGATAACGACTATACCAAGCAGTCAACTGATTATCAAAACGAATCTTTTTATTACTGGTAATCGTATATCGCACTCTTCCATGAATTGGGCAAGCGCCTTTTCGCAGAGGTACTCAACATATAACGCAAAATGATCACTTAGTAACTCAGAAACCATTACATTTACCTCCACTTCAGTGTTAAACAGCACGCATATCAATCCTCCCTCCCTGCAATTGCGTGGGTGAGTCATCCCCCAAGTAAACGCACGTCATCATAGTCTTAAGGAACTGGTGCCAAACAGTACCATTCGAAAAGTAAATTCCAGTTCCTGCTGCCAGTGAACCCAGCGAATCATGTCTGGCTTTAAAATCCCCACCATCAAAGTAGGTTCACGAAACACTGAATCCGGTAAGTTGTTCAAACCTTAGTGAATTCTGTCTCAAATATACCTTTAACCAAAGTAAGACAACCCGCAGGCTAAGCCTGAGTTTTAACAGCAATGCCTCAATTCCACATGTTTCCCGGTGGTGGACACCCACTCAACTGTATACTACGTTTAACATACACAACCATGCCTCGAACCCCTCACCCGCCGCGAGAACGAAAATGTGATAATGACGGCTTTGAGTATGAAGAGCCTGTTTTTGTGTCCCTGACAGAGCTAGTGCACTAAGCTATAGGAATAGGAAAGTCGCCAGCCAGGGCAAACCCTGGGTATACAGTCACCAATACCCACATCTGGTTAGTATAACCATGCTACACTCAGATCTGAAAGAAAAAGAAACACACGTCTGGGCACCGCCGTGCTACTTCCTGCCCAGGCCGGCGTCCGCCAGCCGGCCGGAGCTATCATAAACCATCCAATAAGTCATCCCGGGGAGAGGGGCTGAAAACTTGGTGGGAAGGAAGGTGGGAGGCCGAAGGCCGTGCACTAGCTCTGTCCAGGGACCCAAAAACAGGCTTTTCATACTTCAAAGGCCGTCATTTTAGTCCCCTTAGAGCTAGTGCACTAGCTACCTGCCACTTGGAGACGGGGCAGAAGCCTCGACCCCCGCGGGTAGGCACAAGAGCAACTGCCCAAGAAACAAAACGATTACCAGCACTAGTATACTCACCCGAATCAACGGAGCACGTCAATGGGAGCCCGCGTCCACCCCCCCAGCCCCTCCGGACGGAGGGTTCCCAGTGCGAACACAGGGTAAGTCCACGACGGAGTGGGACAGGTAACGAGCCACAACACGATGCCGTATCCACTGTCCCCTTCCCGTACCCTCTCCAAGGAATGGGTTGCGGAGGAAGGCTAGAGACGAGCAACCCCGGACGTCATGGCGTGAGGGGGCGTGACCGCGGATCCGCCGACTCGATGACGCCCCGGAGCCGGCAGGCAATCCCCCTGGTGGTGAGGGGAGACAGTGACATGATCCGCGGAACAAGGAACCTGCAGGTCACACGCCCATGGCTCCGGAAGCACCAGGTAACACCGGAGCGCCAAACCGGGCACAAGGGGTGTGGCGGCGGCCCAGCGAAAAACAAAGCCGAACGAGACCGTTGGAGACGGTGGTCCTGCCCCTCGTTCTTACCCAGCAACCTCGGTCGAGAGGGAGAGGGAGACAGCGGACCGTCCCGCGAGAAGGTCGTCCACTGGGGAACGGTCAGCGCCCTCAGCTGAGAAGGCCCGAAACCCCGTAGCCAGGCCACCAGGAACAAGGTTCTTCTGAATGAGGCTAGGTCCTGTAGCGTCCTACCCAAACTGGTCGCCCTGCAGAAACCGAGAACCTTCTCCAGGTACCAGAAGGGCCGAGACTACGGGGAGGGGGGTTTTGGTGGAAAAAACCCCTCTTCAACAGGGTCCGACTGAACGCCGCTCCAGCGACCAACGCCCAACCGGTCTTTGAGGGGGTCATCCAGGGCCGCCATGTGATGTGAGAGATTAGCGGAGGACGCTCCCACGGTCGTGGGCCCAGGAAGGAGAGGAAATCCAGGACGACCGATTCAGAGACGGTCGCGGAGCACCTTGCGTTTGATTGAGCGACTGAAAGGCCTTCCAGTGAGATTGATACTGTCTCGGTAGAGGACGGGGTCGAAGTGTCGCCACAATGTCCGTCCTCTACCTGCGTTCCGAGACCGTCCCGCGGAGAGAAGGTAACGAGAAACTCCAGGCTGTTACTTCAGGTGAAAGAAGCCTGGCCGGGAGCTCTCCAACAAAGGCGAGGGCCCTAGAGGGACAGGGGAGGACACCAGGCCTCACACCCCCACAGGCAGTTCGGAGATCCACGGGTTTGCCGCCGGCCAGAGAGGAGCGCCATGTTCACCTTGCCCCTGTTAGAACGCAGTTTGTTGCATACCTTCAGGAGGACACTGGTGCAGGGAGGCGGAAACTGTAAATATGGCGGCCACCTGTTCCATCCTTCCGTGAGGGCGTCCCGGGCCTCCCCAGCTGTTCCGGTCCCCCCCTCGTTCAAAATAAAGGCCTTATTTGGCATGAGCGGCGGGACGGGAAGAGGTCCACCTCCGGGTGCCCACCGCCGAACAGAGAGGCCGAAAAGCGCTCCGGCGAAGCTGCCACTCCACCGACGAGCCCCGGAAGCGAGACAGGGCGTCGGCCACACATTCTCCACTCCCGGAGGAACCTGGCAGACCGCTGAAGTGAAACGGGCCGTCATGCCGAATATCTGCTCCGAAAGGGACAACAGAACGCGGATTTGGAGTCCCTTGGCGGGCGAGACAGTGGAACCGCGACCCAGTTGTCCAATCTCGAAGCAGAGAGCCGCCCTTCTGGGATCGGCTTCGATCGGAGGACGAGAAGAGAAAACCGCAGCTCCTTGCATTGATGGTGGAGTCTGCGGCTCCACCCGTACCACCGCCGAACCCTGCCGGCCGTCGGTAGATTGGTACCCCACCCGACTCCGACGCATCCGACATCACGAAGACCGTAGGGGCGGAGGCAGCCACCCCCGTCCACGCGGAGAAACAGCCCTCCACCAACCACTCTGTCCAGTATGTGAGGGCAGGGGAGGGCGGGCCGGAGCAAGTCGCGGGCGCACCGAACGGCTGTGTTCACCACCCGGACCAGGCACGGAGACGAAGGTCGCCTAGGGTATGACCTCTCGGCAAGTTTTTTTTTGAGTCGAGCCGAGAATGGACTCCCAATGCCTCCTTGACAAAAAACGGGACACCGAGGCCCGGAAGAGGCGTTGATGCAGCTTGCCGATTTTTCCCCGAGATGCGGACCTCAGCCGAACGGGAGTCCCATTACATGCCCCGCGACAAGCAATCCGGGGAGAGGGTGTAAGGACTGACTTCCTGGTTGACGAGAACCCCATCTCCCCCGCCACCGCCAAATCTCGGTCCAGCATGCGAACCGCTTTCCTCTCTGTAGCTTGGCGGACACCAGCCATCGCCCAAATACATGAGGCAACTCACCCTGCAGACACCATCCGCTGAGCCACACCTTGTGAGCCGCGTAAAAGACCCTCGGAGCAATGGAGAGGCGAAGGGTAGTCTGGTGAACTGCCACGTGTCCGATCCCCCTGGAAGGCCAAGAAGCGAGGCTGGAACCGAGGATGCATGGGGGACATGCCATAGGCGTCCTTGAGATCGAGACGCCATCCATCCGCTTGCCTCAGCCGAGCGGACCCTGGCCAAGGGTCAGCATACGGAACCGTGGTTGCGCCAATCCGTTTAGGCGCTGAGGTCCAAGATAAGCCTCCCTCTTCTGAAGAGTCCTTCTTCGGCAGATGAAAAATGCGGGAAAGAAGACCTTTCCCCTCGCCTTCCCTCCACCACCCCGGAGGAGTGCATGTCGCCACTTGGGCGGCGAGCACTGTGGAGACCGCGTCAAGAAGGAGTCGCCGAAGGGGGCGGTAGGGCAAATCCGGGCAAGACAGAACCCGTTTTTTCGGACCAACCCGGCTGCCCCAACCTCTCTGGCGGCCAGGCTGCCCGAAACCCGACAGGAGGCCCTGGAAGGGTGCTCAGCAGCCGAGCGACCCTTTGAGGAAGGCTTGTGGACAGTATCGGGCCCCGAGCGACAGGCCCGAGACCGCGAGGCCCGCTGAACCCGGAAGGCCCCACCCCACCGTGGGACGACGAGATCCTGGGGCCATCCACCGGGGGTGATCACTCCTTGACTGCCCGCCCGACGAACACTGCTGGACCCCATCCGGAACCCCCGGCCGAGACGGTCTGGGGCGGAGTAAACACCAGAGTGACGGTGGGGGGGATGTTAGGCGAGACACTGCTTGCAAGGAGGCTTCCGACAAGACCTCCGAATCGAAAGGGACTAATCCGGAGAATCTGCTGTGAGTCAGCTCCGGCAGGGCCCCGAAAGGCCTCGCGCCGAAGAGCCTAAGCGGGCGTGACTGCCCCCGGTCAATGGCAGGGCGGACCGTCGGAGGAGGGAGGCGCCGAACGCATCACAGGCGGTCGACAAAGCCCGACAGACATCTGACCGGGAGGCGGGAGAGGGAAGGTTATCCACCGAGGGAGGAGGCCAGTCCGCCAGCTGCTGAAGAAGACACCAGAAGAGGTCAACATGGAGCGTGTTGCCGCTCCTGAAAGTCCCGGCGAAAAAGCTCCTCCTTCCCGTTTGCGCCCGCCAAGCGGGAAGGTTCCTTGGGCAGAAAGCCGGACACCCGAATGAAACAGCCATCACACGTTGAAATGCCCCAGAGGCCGTGAGAACCGGGATCGGGCCCAGGACGGATGAAGGACCCCGGTTTTCACACTGGTGGTACCCGCTCTCCCACTTCGGCAGGGTCCAGGCGGCCTTCATCCAGGGCAACCGTGTTCTGGCCCCGATAAAGCCACCTGGCATCCCGGCTTCCCTCCACGCACGGGAAGCCATCCTGACCAAACTAGGCTCATACAGTAAGGAGGCCAGAGCATCCAAGCGGCCGCCGAAGAAACGCACCGACTGCTTGTGCGAGGGAGCGTCAGGCGAGAGAAAAGGACTCCGGCGGTAGAGGTAGGACTCCTGTCCCCCCGTCCTCCCGGGAGCGACGCGCCGCCCGGCCTCCAAGTCGCGAACTTGGGCCCACGAGCCGTCCTCCAGACGACCGATGGCCACAAGCCCGCGCCCCCCCGCGCCGCGTCAACCGTCTCACAAGCAATCGACGGCGTGCATCGGGGCCCAGTACACATTACGGAGGAAGAAGAGGAGTCCCAAGGCATCCTCCGCAGCGGGACGAGGGGAAGGCACCAAGAAGGCACCTCAGAAGAAAAGACGGAGGAAGGGGCCCGCGAACATGAATCCGGGTGGCGGAAGTCACGCTAACCGTCGTCCTCTTGGGCACTGGGTAGGTCAGCATCCTTTCCCCGTCGGAGCACACCCAGGTAGTCATCCTCGACTACCACAGACTCGAAGGAGGCACCGGTGAGAGGGAAGCAGGCGATGGGGACCTGCGACGCCTCGCGTCGGAGAACGGGACCCAGAAGTTTAGTGGACCTCCATTCGTGCCATGAAGGATTTCACTGAAGTCATCCCAGCCGACAACCCCCGAGGCACAGGAGGTGGCGGGTGGGGAAGCCCGAGGGAACCCTGACCCGTAGTAGCCCACAGACCCACCCGGCAAGTCCTCGAACCTGTGGATCGTCGGCGTGTGAGGGGACTGGGAGACCGTCTCCCAGATCTTGCTCCACGTCAGCACGATCGACGCCGAGCTCATGGAAGCAGAGGAAGGATCGGGAAGGGTGCGAGACGAGGATGAGATGGACGACTTGGCGAGGCCCAGCTGAGAACCCATAGACCGGTCCGCCCAGACAGACGGAAGTGGCTGCGTTGGCGAGACTTCAAAGCCTTCGACCACCACTCTTGAGGTCAGCATAGCCTCGCCGGTAAAGCAGGGCACACCCCCCTCCGGGAGGATGAGCCGCATCCATCCACATCATACCGGGCAGCGGCGACGAAAGAGGTCCACAGAAGACAACGGGGCGTGCGAGGAGCCGAGCTTGTGTCCTCGGACCGAAAGACCGAGCAGCCCTGTGCCTCAATTGATCCGCTGGAAAAGAAGGGTAAAACAGTGAGAGGGAAAGGGACTAACGCCAACACGAAACGCCCGCCAACCCGCCACCGGCATGCGCCCACACGTCACTGCCCCCGACCCCCAGGAAATGGATGGTCGGGGGAGGGGGGGGGGTTCGACCATGGAGCCGGGAACCGCTCAACTCCCCTACCCGGCCCATTGGGAGGGTCCGGGGCGGTGCTGGGAGGGTTGGGCAGCCAGCAAGCGCGACGTACATCCGCCCATCTCAGCGAACACGTGGCAGGCCAGGGGGTAACCCACCAACACACCGTACCGGCCTCTGGGGGGGGCGTGCTTGGGGTGAACGTACGTACCATCCGCCCATCGCTGTCATCACGTGGGCATACCAGGAACCACCGAACCCCCGCCAGCCATGTGAGGGTCCGGGCGGGGTGGGGCCGTGCTGGGCGAAACGACGTAACCATCCGCCCATCTCACTCCACACGTGGCAGACCAGGGACCACCAACCCCCCGCACCACGCCTTGGGAGGGTCCGGCCCGGTGGTGGGCGTGGCCGGGTGAATGACGTAACCATCCGCCCATCTCAGCTTTACACGTGGCAGACCAGGGACCACCAAAACCCCCCGCACCAGCCCTTGGAAGGTTCCCGGCGGGGTGGGGGGGGGGCGTTGGCTAGGTGTACGACGAAATCCGTAACAGGTGTCAGGCCAGGGAACGCCCTGGCTGGGAAATAAGCCCAGGGTTGTAAGGGGACAGGGTGAATGCCGCGCCCCTGGGGCGTAGCGAACACCACAGACACGACAGCCAGCCGATAAAATATATTGGAAGACACAGCTGGGCCAGACCAGGGATGAAAATAATCTACACTCATGCCGTGAAACTACAGAAGGTACGAGCATGAAATGGGTAAAACTTCACACCACCCACGTAAACACGAAAAACAGCAGGTGCTCACTATGCGCTGAAGGAGACAACACGTTTTACAGAGACGTCAGCGGGTGTTGACTCGATGAAGCAAAAATTAATTGATTAGCTCCGGGCCGGCTGGCGGACCGCCGGCCTCGTCAGGATTGGTACGGCGTTGCCAGACGTGGTTTTCTTTTTCTTTCAGATCCTGAGTGTAGCCTGGTTATACTAACGCATATGTGGGTAGTGGTTGCCTGATCCCAGTTTGCCCTGGTGGCGATCTTTCCTATCTATAGCTTAGTGCTACTATGCTCTAAGGGGACCTAAAATTACGTAGTGGCGACAAGAGTGCCATCCGCGATCCAGTGTTGCCTGCAATGCCACCACATCAATATCATTATGAAACACATAACAATGCAGGTCCAGTCATCGAGCACCAAGGCCTTTACATTCCAGGATATCAATTGAGAGTATTTATGCTTGTCCCAGTGCGGGCACTATTTCCATTAACACCGTGTTTACTCAGAGCCCTTTGCCTCTCATCACCCACAACACAGAACTTTTTAGGCGAGAACTCGGTCAACCAATCCAACGATGAGTGATTTTTTCTTAGGTATCACCAACCTCCACTCAGCTCCGTTTTCTGTCCGTAGAACGCCTCCTTGTCGCACGTCGCCTTGCCGCTCTTCGAATTTCCGTATCGTTTCCTGCAGCTTCCTATTGTCAGCCTCATTCTGGTAACGCCAACTACAGGCACCTGAGGGCATCATTCTCCTCCACATCCGTTTGGCCACAATTCCACTGTCGCAGAGAAGGCAGCACAGCTTGGCGCTTGTGGCTCTTAACTGGACGTCGATGGTGCGCTGCCTCCTCAGACGCAGCCGCCGCCCCTGCCACATCCGGCACTCCGGCCGCTGCTGGGAGTCCATACTTCAGAGTTGGTTGCAGTCCTATCATCAGCGCCCTGCTTATGAGGCCTGATCGTACGTTTTGGTATATCCACTTGAAGCAGGGACCGACACTGCCACTGCCGAGGCCCTGTCTTGATCACTCAGTGCATGGAACCAGCGCATTCCTCTCAGGAGGGTGTGCAGGCAACATTCTGTCTCGCAGCTTCATTCGGATGACCTTGACTGCACTCATTACGAGGGTCTTTTCGTACACCTTTAGAGCCTGCGTTATGGGCCTGACCACAGTTACAGTCACTTAGTGGAATCATCACACCCTCCTGATCTTCGCAGCACAATCCTTACTGCTGTGCTTGCCCCTACAAACCGACCACTGTTGTCATATCGACACCCAAGCCTTATGGCCATACTACAGCAATTAAAGCACATAGGAGGCAGCTCCACATATTTTCTCTCTCCTCCATCCATTTCTGGCACCCAGATGCGATCTGGACCACACCCGTCATAAGTGCCACAAACTTGGCTTCTCTTGCTTTTAATCACGTGAGCGCTTGGCCCAAACAACATAAGTCACTGGTCTAGCATCAACCTCCGGTCTAGTCTTATCTAGGGCGCTATAAATGACTTTGGTATATCTTTCAAACTTACCAAGGTCAACAAGGACAGTATCTTGAAACCCAACTGCCGTTAGGTAGTCCACCGCAGCTTGCCCCCCCACAGTCACAAACGGCCTATTCACTCCCTCCTTCAACAACGGGCGGAACTCACGATGCTTCACAGCCAACCGCGCTGCCCACACTCTTCTGGGATAGTTCATTAAGTCCCCAGTGGGAAAATACAGACGCTTCCTCTGATTCAGTTCTTCCTCCAACGCGGGGGCCTCCTGCTCCTGCCTCTGATGTTGTTCTACCTCCATCGTAGGGGCCTCAAGCGGAAGACGACTCGTAGAATGACTGAAGGAAGAGGCGAAGATCTGCAGGAGAGTTGGAATGAACACATATATCATCAGCGTAGCAGGTAACAGTCGTCCCAGGAATGTCGGGAAGAAGAGTGAGTAAGCGGTGCACGAGGACATTAAAAAGGAATGGACTTAAAACACCACCTTGCGGAGTACCAAGCTCGAATTCTTTGGAGGAGCTGCACGCCCCTTGAAAAGCACACGCGAGGTTCTGTTACGGAGGTAACCACCGATCCACCTCAGGAGATTCCCTTTGACACAAAATTCCACCAGCTGATCGAGGATAACTTCTCTGTTGGCAACATCAAATGCACTCTTGAGGTCAAGAAAAGCTACCACACTGGTGGGGGAGAGG
Organism: Chionoecetes opilio; assembly: GCA_016584305.1. Classification (NCBI taxonomy): domain Eukaryota; kingdom Metazoa; phylum Arthropoda; class Malacostraca; order Decapoda; family Majidae; genus Chionoecetes; species Chionoecetes opilio. The sequence continues at coordinate 15,393 of JACEEZ010014332.1, forward strand.
CGGGTATACGGATCCATCAGACAATGGTGCGTACTTCTCTGTGGCAGGAAACCATACAGACTGGGAGATAACTTGTCCTCCAGCCGAAACATAGACGGGTCAGGGATCCGCTCGGGGCACCTTTACGAACAGGAATTAAAGTGAAATTGGCCCTGAATTTATCATTTTGCCGGGTTTGGGGGTCGGCACAATGTTTTCTGGGGGGCCAGGCATAAAGGCCTTTGGCCCCAAAGGGGAAGAAAAGATTGTAAAGCTCCCGCAAGGGAATTGAAAAAGGGAAACCTTTCGGAGAAACAAAGGGGCCCGGGTTTAAGTAAGACCATCACCCCCGGGGGGCCTGAGGGCCTTCCCAACCGGGTGGGGGTTTTTGGTCGCCAGTTCATCCTAAAGTGATCAGCACGCCCGTAAACCCCCATCCGCCCGGGCCAATTAAACGCCCCATCAAGAAAGGGTGATGCGAACATTTTTTTGGGAAAAAGAGACCCTTTTTAAATTGGGGGGGAAAAGGTTTTGCTTTTTTTGTGCTTGTTCGGGACCGGGTACGAATAAAACCCCTGGCTATCACTGGGGCCTGTGGTGAAACCCTTGGGGGTTTTCCCCCTTGAAAAACCCTTTTTTTATCAGGTGCCACATGGTTTCCGACCCCTTTTTTTGGTTTTTAAATGCTGTGGGTGTACTTCCTCCCCAAGAACCCGTATACCCCAAACTGTTTTGAAGGGGGGAGAAATCGTCTCGGACCCCTGGTACGGGTGTCCCGAGCATTTTTGTTGGTTGCCTCTGGAAGCGAGACCATCTTCCTTTCCCCTTTCTTTTCCCATGAAGGATGGGGTTTTGATCAAAAGCGTCCAGCATGGGCTTCGGGGGGGGCGTTTTTTAAAATGTGGGGGTTTCTGGTGACATAGCGGGCGTGGAAGTCACGGGGCCCGAGGTAAACTAGGGAGGAATAAAATTTTGTCAGGCGACGTCAAACAAGTGGGGTAAAAGGGGCGGGAAATGTAGGGAAAACCTTTCTTGGGAAAAATTTTTTGGGAGGAATGTGATAGGGAGGGCGACCCTTTAGGAAGGGAATGCCCGAACGGGTAAAAACCCGGATTCCAAGGGGGGGGGCCGACTTCTTGAAAGATTTTGGAATAAAAAAACCACTCAAACTTTTGGTTTGCCACCAGGCCAAAGGGGAAAAAATTTTTGGGGTCCAGAGTCCCCCAAACAAAAATAACAGGGCCTATTTTTGGGTAAAAACCCAATTAATGCATTTTTTTGGGTAAAAAGCTTACCCATGGAACGGAAAAACCCAAAAAAAAAGGGGGGAAAAATTACTTGGGTTTTTCCCGGGGGGGACAACTTTCAACATAAAATGCCCAATAACTCACTAATATACAACATCCCGGGCCCATTTTTTCCCATTTTAAAAATCATCGTCTTTTTATTCCCCATCAATTTGCGTAAAAACAATTAAACATCCATATTTTATTATCACCCCTTGTCTTTTAATGAAAAAATTGTTCCCCAAATGTAACCCCCCCACCCCCTATTGAATTTTACTTACAAAAATAAAATCATTCGATAAAACTTTTTTTTTTAAATTTTAAACCATCAATCATGGGCAACTAGAAATAAAAACTTAGTATTGTTTCTTTGCCATTGTAAACCTGTTTTTTGCTCCATATGTCATGTCATATTTTTTAAAATTATTGTATATATTTTTTTTTTCTCATACAATACCTTTTTGCTCATTTTTAAACCCGCTAACCCTTGTATACGATGTAAATTAAAAACTCATTTTTCCTCCTCCTTATATGAAATTTTTTAATAGTGATAGTGTAGATGGTATGTCAGTAAACCCTAACATTTTTTTTTGGGTAAAAATCCGTATTTTTCTTTCTGGTGGTGGAAATAACTGAACTCAAACATAGCTAGCAGAGGAAACGAAAAAGCGCCAAAAAATTTTGCCACCAAACTTAAAACCCTAATGCCCCCTCATGTTTTCGTCCGCAAAAGAATCCGAGACTATGGTCCCCCTTTATAACTTTCGAAATGTGAGACGAAAACCCCCGATGAAAAAAATTAGCATATTTACATGAAAAAACCGTGAAAATCGAATTTCTGAACCTCTCAATTCACCCGCCGTATGGAAGCTGTGTGCTCAAAACCGAGACCCCCGAAACGTTGACCCTTTGGGTGGGTAAAATACCACAGAACCCCTGTTAAACCCCCGCTTTCCCCCAGCAAACTTCCAAACGCTTGAATGATTCGACCGTAGCCTCTTGTCCCCGAAGCCCCAAATCTCCGGGGCAAACTGTCATCTTTCGAGAGTTTTTCCCCAAATATTCCCCCCAAAGGGATGTTTTTGCCAAAAAAGTTTGAAATAGATTTCGGGGAAAAACCCAGAGAACCCTCCCAATTTCCCCATCATGAAACACAAAGAGCCTGCTTGGGAAAACATCGAGTCCCCCGGCCCCTTGAACGGGGAAAAAACCCTCTTAAAACCCCAAAGGGGAAAGGAAAGGACTTATTTCCGTTTAAGCCCAGTCCCCCTTCCGAATGCAGAATGTTTCCCTTTCCCCCCAATAAAAGAAATCACATCCGGGGACAAGGGGCGAGAGGAAACCGGGAACCCTAAACACTGATCGGGCCCCTAGGGCTGTGCCCATAAAGCCCGGCCCTTCAACTTTGGGTCAGGATTTTTACTCTTCCCGTTTTTTTGAATTATTTCCAAATGTCCCCTTACTCACTTTTTACTGACCCCCGTATCCCTGTCCCACTCACTTGGGTTTAAAATTTAAAAAAAAGGAAACAGTTTTTTCTTTCTTTTTTTCGAAAAGTTTTTATTTACAACCTAAAGTTTTTACTAGGGGGTGGGTTTCATTAGTAAAAATTTAAAGTATGATTTTGTCTATATGTATGCAAATTTTTTTGACTGCATTGGGTTTTTGGGGGGGTAAAAGAACCATTATTTTGGGTATGTTAAACTACCAAATAAGTTGTATATTAAATGAAATTTTTTGTCATTTTAAATTTTTAAAATTTTTCGGCGAAACCGGAAATAATTTTTCCACCTTTTTTTTTGGGGTTTTTTTCCGTTCCCTGACTAAACTTGTAACCCCCTTACTGCATTAATTGTTCTTATTAAATAGGCCCCTGTTTTTTCTTGTCACGTGGGCACCCCAAAATTTAATTTGTAAATACTTTAATTTTGTGATTTTATGGATATTTTGGGAATTTTCGAGGGGCAAATATTTCGTAAACGACGATGGGCCGGGCCCTCCAAACCCAATGGGTTTATTTTTTGCAGTGTTTAACCTTGATTTTTTTTTTTTCTAGACCCTTTTGCATCTAAAAAAAATAGGTCTCATTGATTAGATTGTGCAATGGGGTCCACTGCCTACTAACTAATAGGGGTTGCTGTTTCACATGGCAAAGGGGCGAGTCCCCGTTCCGTGGGCCCGCCAACGGGTCTGCAGAGCGTGATGTTTTTTACGTTAAAAAAGGCGTATTTTTGTTTCCCGTAAGTGGAAAACCCCATTTTTGGGAAGCTCTCCCGAAACCCTGTTTCCCCATGGACGGAAGCTTTTTTGATTCAGTTTTTCCCTTGGGAGGCTTATTGACAAACTACTTGGGAAAGAAACTAAAGTTTCATTCCTCAAAATAGTTTCCGGGGGTCCTAGTGCAGCAATTTTATTTCCCCTATCTGCGGATCATGACCAAGTTCCCAAACAAACAGCATAAGGGGCCAGGCAAAAGGGACCCGGGATTCGTTGTTATTTTGGGCCCTTTTTTGTAAAAACACACGGGGTGTAATGTAAACCCCCGTTTCACCAAAAACTTTAAGAGAATTTTTCTGCAATTTTCGGGGAAATGCTCATAGTTATTCATAAAATCCTATAAACATTGGCACTGTTATTCGGGATAAGTTAGGGGGGACCCAATGTCCCTCATCATCCTCGTTTCCCCAAGGAAAAAAATTAACAGCACTTTCGGCGGGTTTTTCCCAAAAGGTCAAAAAATGCCAAACCTCCGGGCCCCAAAGGGGGGGTCCTGAGGGGCAGCTAGCTCGACAAAAGGAATTTCCAGTATCCCCTACCCAACCTCCGCAATATTGGGTTTCAATGGCTTCATCATTTGTTTTGGGGACCCAACCTTTAAAGGGCCTCAAAAAGCAGGATTTTTAAAAAGCGGCCATCTAGGCCCCCTGATTGCATGTATTATTTACATGCCGCCCCCTGGGTAGTACCAAAAGGGGGGAAAGACCAATAAAGGGTATTAGTATTTCTTAGCTACGCTTTTGGGGGACGAACGATTCCTTCCAGTGCTGGCCAAATCCTATAAATTGGGCCCCGCCAAAGTCCAACCTGATAAAATTCATTCTCGCGTCCCTGACGTCACCCCGAAGTCCACATAGGGGAGGAGCTTTGGGATTTGGCCCTGTTCCCAAAGTTCTTACGGGGATCTTATGGTTTTCTAAAGTATTACACATATTTTTTGGGGTACGCAAAAAAAAATCTTTCATCTACACAAACCATCACCGAATAAAGCAGTTTTGGGGGGATGATGGGGAAACTTTGAAATTTTTGAGGCGTTTGGTTTGGTGTAAAAAGCTTGGGCATCTTCCGGGACCTCAAAAGAAATTTTTGACTGCCCGTTAGGGTTTTTTTTATTCAAAAATCAATATAAAAGGGGTTTTAAAAATGACGACTTTTTTCTGATATGAATTTAAACCCCTTTTTCTTTTAGTGGGATCTTCCCCCAGCAACTTTTCTCCGCTTTTTAAAACACTCAGTCCCCTTTCTGAAAAGGTCGGTGTGGCGGGGCCTCACCCCTTTTCCGTCAACCGCTCCCACACCCTCAACCCGGGGCCCCCAACCCCCTGCTGGCCCGAAGTATCTTACCTTTTTACCTTAATGGGATAGCCTTAGATCCGTGAAAAATGTCCCCGTATTTTGTCCTTGAAAAGGAGAGAAAGAAGAGAAGGGGAGAGAAGAGAGAAGGGAGGGAGAGAGAGAGAGTTTTTGCTAGCACACAAAGCCCTTTTTGGGGGGAACCCTTTTTTGTGTCGGGTTTTGCCGTTTTTAGCGAGACAAGCAAAGTTCATTTTTTCCCCCTTTACATGCATCTTGTAAAAGATGGGGCTCCTTAAAACCAAAGGGCCTGCCTTCCAAAATGTGCTGTCTTCGGATTTTAAATATTGAGAGCAAGAGGACAAAAAGCCGGATGCATATTCCCCCTATTCTGGAACGTATGTCGAAATTTTCCCCTTGAAACCCCTAAAGTTTTTTGGGTTTTTTTCGGGGGGTTTTGTTTTTTTTTTTTTTTTTACTTTATTTGGTTAATTTTAAAAAAATTTGAGGGTAATTTTTTACGAGGGACAAACCCCAAAGGTTTAAATTTTTGGAGTTAACGCCCTTCTTCACAGAGCTGGAAAATAGGGGGGCGGGAAAAGGGGTGAAGAGCCAGTTTGGGAAAAACATTGGGGGGGGCGACTCGTGCTGAAAGTCACCGGGAAACAACTAGGCTCCGCCCCATGTCCCACCTTGTGTATATTTTTTTGGGTTTGGTGCTGGCAGTCCCAAAAACCCTAACGCGTTTAAAAACCCAAACTGTAAAAAAAGGAAAAATTCTAGAGCAAATATATGTACTTTATGAAAGTGTCTTGGGAATCATATTATGTATCTGAACCTCGAAAAAATGGGGGCCATCTTTTTTGTGAAAAACGTCCCTAAATAGAAAATTTATTAAATATCAATACGGGAAAAAGGAGGGTTTAAAAACAAATTGGGTTTGTTCGTTGTTTAATTAAATTTTGTTAAAATCCAATTTTTCCCTACGAGGAAAATTTATAGAGCAAAAATCTTTTGATATATCCAGGGGGGGGGAAAGGAGCCTTTCCAGAGGAGCTCGCACCCTAGGGTTTTAGTCCCCCTGACAAAGGAATCTGAGAGACTGAAGCGCCATTGTTTCCCCAAAACTGTTTAAAGGGGGCCCTGGGAAAGTATCATACGAGGCTCGGAAATGGGAAAAAACATGTCCCCCCCTAATTTTCAAAAAACCGGGTTTTCTTTCAAAAACGTTTAAAAAAAAAGAAAAAAGAAAAAATCCCGATTTCAACCGGCTTCCCTGTGGTGTAAAAAGAAAAAATTCCCTTGAAAAATAAACCCCTTTAAATGTTTTTTACGGGGAATTTTCCCCAAAAAAAAATTTCCCCGGAATCCCAAAGGGGAAAGGAGTCAAAGGGAACGGGCCAAAATCTTGTTTTTTTATAATAAATTTACATTTTTAATACTAGCCCAAGATTCCTGCATAAATGTTTCTCCATTTAAGACATAAAAAAAATTTTTGGCCGGATAAAAAATAGATGTAGGTCGTTTAATAAACTCTGGGGGGTGGGAAACACCAAAATTTCGCAATGAAAAAAACCTGTTTATCTCCAAAATCGTTAAAACAAAAAAGAAAAGGTAGTTTGCTTAGGGGAGATCTCTTTGAGCCCTTTAAAAAAAAGTAAAATTTAAGGGGATTTTGGTCTAGGGGTTTAAAAATTTTCTAGTCCCAAAAAGGGGAAAAGGGAATAAAGGTATATTTTTACCATTATTATTAAACAGCCTTTAAAAATTGGGGCCGGTTTTTATCATACAAAGTAAAAAATTTTCTCAATCCATTGTACATTTTCCCGGGAAAATTTAATAAAAACATGTTCTATATCCTTTTTTTCACAGAATCATAGTTTTTGGGTTTTTAAAGGGGGTACAAAAATATATTAACTGGGGTAAATAAAACATACAAAAGGGTCAAAAATTTAATTTTTGAACCCCAAAATTCCGGAAAACGAAACCAATTCGTGTCACCATAGCAAAAACCACTATGCCAAAGTGTCTGCAAAACCGGGGAAAGAAAATTTTTTCTAAAAATTTTGAAGGCTTTTTTAAAAGGCCCCGGGAATTTTTTTGGGTTTTACAGGGCACAAATTTTCTTTTTTACCCTTGGTACTCGAAAACCGGGAATGCAGTCCAAAGGGTGGCATTTAAAGGGAAACAAATCTTGGGTTTTCCCCTTTACTTAAAAAAACCCGTTGGGGGAAATAGTACACAGTTCACAACCCAGCTACGGTGATTTCCGGGGGGCGGGGCACGAACAGTTTGGGAGGGGGGTGGGGGGTTGGGTTTGGGGGGTCCCCCTTCCGGGTTTTTTTGTTTTTTGTCCCCTTG
>JACEEZ010014333.1:0-34267 GCA_016584305.1 Chionoecetes opilio
GGCCCCAAGCATTGCAATGTTAAAGCCAGGGTTGGTGGCCATGTGTCTCATAATGCAACTAACTTTTTGTGTTATCTTTGCAATGCATTACAAAGTCAAAGGCACGTGTTGGTGTTGGGAGGTCTGATGTAGGAGAAAATTATTTACTTTTCGCTTTTGTTACATAACCAAGTTTTGATCATGTCTGTGATTTAAACCCTCAAAGTACCTGCAAATATCATCAAAGTTTAAATAAAACCTTTTTTACCGTTTTTGCTTTATATCTTTATTTCCTTGTCAAAGATACTAGCCAAAATTTTTTTAAATTTTCTTTAAAGGGTTTAAAGGCTAAACCTTTTCAAAGAAATATACTTTTTTTGGAAGTATTTATAAAAAATTTAGAGGAAGTGCGGGGATTTTATGAGCATTTTGGTCCCCCATCGAATCCGACGTTTCAATTTTTCCCCATGCTTGTCTTACCACTATCCCGCGGTTAGAGGCGTGACAATCGCGGCTTCAAAAAACTTTACTACAAAATTTCCCCTTTCCCTTTTTCCCTAATTCCGGGGCTGGGGTGGGGGTAGGCTCCGGTGGTGGTAATGGTCTACCCGAGGCATTTTGATCAGTGACCAACGAAAAAACAATGCGATTGTATTTTTGCACTCGCATTGTTTTTCTAATAATGTATTTTTACTACTATCCCAAACATCAAAAAAATGGGTCCGGGGGGGGCCCCACAAACATTTGTATATTCCTAGTATGTGCTCTATATTACCTGATTATTATATAAAAATTTTTTTTCTACCTATTATGTCTCTCTGTCGACATCCCATACCATCCTTTTCCCCACACCTCACCACACCATCACCATCTCCATCCCATCCCCATCCCCACCACCACCACCCCCACCATCCCCACCAATACCACTACCCCCATCACCACCACCACCAAAACCCACCAGCACCACCACCACCAACGCAAAAGAGACGTTATTTTTGTTTTGCCCCAAAAAAAATGAGCTAAAGGGGCTTGGAGGTTTGAAGTGGAGGGAGGGGAAGTGGCTTAGGAGAGGTGGAGAGGGGAGTGAAGGGGCGGAGGGGGGGTTTTTAAAAAGGTGTGTGGGAGTTAGTGGAGTGTTGAAAAAAGAGAGAGAGGAGAGAGAGAGAGAGAGAGGGGAGAGAGAGAGGAGAGAGAGAGAAGAAGAGAGAGAGAGAGAGAGAGAGGGGAGAGGGGAGAAAAGGGAGGAGAGAGAGAGAGAGAGAGAGAGAGAAAAAAAAACCTGCGGGGGAGGAGGAGGGTCGGGGGGTGGGGGACTGGAGCGATTAAACAGTCTCTTAGTTTAAAGGGGAAAAAAGACCTTAAAGCATGAGAAAGATTTTAGGGAAAATTTAAGGCAAATTTTTTCTTCCCCTTTTTCCCCTTCCTCTTACCTCTCCTCTTCTCTTCTCTCTTTCTCCCCTTTCTCTTCTTTCCTCTCTTCTCCTCTCTCTTCTTCTCTCTCTTCTTCTCCTCTCTTCTCTTCTCTCTCTCTCTCTCTCCTTTCCCTTCTCTCTCTCTCTCCCCTATCCTCTCTCTCTCTCTCTCTTCTCCCCCCTTTCCTCTCTTCTTCTCTCTTCTTCTCTTCCTCTCCTCCCCTCCCCCCTCTCCTCTCTCTCTCCTCCTTTTCTCCTCTCTTCTTCTCTCTCTCTCTCTCTCTCCTCTCCTCTCCCCTCTTCTCTCTCTCTCTCTCTCTCCTCTCTCTCTCTCTCTCTCTCTCTCTCTCTCTCATAACCTTGTTTTCTTTTTTTTAAAGGTTTATTTTCTTTGATTTTGGGTTTTTTTTCCTTTTTTGGCCCCATGATGTTTTTTTTTGTATTTCTTTTAATGTTTTTCATCGTTTTGAAATTTGTGTTCAAATTTTTTTCATCATTTGTTTAAATACTGACTTTATATATATTTTTAGATTTCCATAATTTTATGCCCAAGATTAGTGTTTTCTCAATTTTTTACGTAATTTTTTTAATTTTTACAATTTTTCAAATTTATGTATTTTGGAATAAAACTTTCAAAACTACATTCATTTTTCACTGGTGTTTTTTGTGTGTGGTGTGTGTGTTGGGGTGTTTTGTGTGTGTGTGTGTGTGTGTTTTGTGTGTGTTGTGTGTGTGTGGTGTGTGTGTGGGTGTGTGTTTTGTGTGTGTGTGTTGGGTGTGTGTGTGGTGTGTGGTATTCATCAGTTGTGTTCTTTACGTGTTCATCTATTTGTATATTTAGTTTATTATCTATTGTTTCATTAGTTTATTTTAAGGGCCAGAGCAGCGTTGGTATGGCCCGTTCCATATAACATTTTTTTTTCTCATCACTTTAGTTTTGGCCAAAGCATCCCCCCGGGAGGGGGGTCAAACCCGGTAACCCGGTCCCTTTCACTGTGGGGGGAAAGGGGGCTCGGTTTTTAAAGGGAAAACAACCCATCGGGTTCCGCTCCCCCCGGGGATCAAACCCCGGGCTCTGGGTGGGTGTGGTGGGGTGTGGTGTGCGCGTGCGGTGGGTGTGTGTGTGGGTGTGTGTGTGTGTGTGGTGTTGTGTTCATGAACATGCAAACTGAAAAAGGGGATCGAAAGCAGAAAAAAAAAATAGATGATGCAAAATATAAACTTCGAAGGGGTGGATTGCAAGTGTTTTTGATTTTCCCGGGAAGCGGATTTGGGGGATTCAGACGGGATAGCATAAAAACCAACACGATAGGGGAAAAAAAAAACAAGACAAAGTACCCAACACAGGAAAATTACAAGGGGTTAAAAACTCAAAAAAATGAAAAACACGAAATTTTAACTCAAAACATGAAAAAAAAAGATATTTTCAAATCAAAACATGAAAAAAAAAACGAAAAAATTTCAACTCAAAACATGAAAAAACACGAAATTTGCAATTCAAAAATGAAAAAAAACACGAAATTTGCAACTCAAAACAATAAAACGAAATTGCAAAATCAAAAAAAAAAAAAGAAAGTTGCAAGTTCAGCTCGAAACAGCAAAACAGAAATTTGCAACTAAAAAATGAAAAAAAACTCGAAATTTGCAACTCAAAAAAATTTTTTGTAATGAAAATTTATAAGAAACGAAAACTTGCTAAACGGGCTTCAAATAGTATATATGTGACCATTATAAAATTTTTGATCCGTTTTTAGAGTTTTGACCCCATAGGAAGTAACTTGACCCCCTTTTAAAGTAATTTGACGGAAAACTGTTAAAAAAAGGCAGGGAGGGAAGGTCATTATTAAGAAAAAAAACAGACCATTTGGAGGGTTTGCTTGTATTTTAAATTTTGGAAAGTCTGTGAAACTTCGAATGGCATCGTTAGGAAGTTTTCTACACTACCTGTGGGATGACGGAGGAAAGTAAAAATAAAATTTTAAAGTAAAGCATATATTAGTGCCAGAAATGTTTGGTAAATATATTGCAGATAGGGAAGCAAATTTTGTGAAGTGAAAGAGCAAGTTCAATGTAAAGCGAGTCTACTGAGACTAAAATTAATGTTTGAACGTGTAAAATTAATAAGTGCAATGGAAATTCAGTGGCGGCTACGGGGTTTGGAGAAGGAAGGAAAGTGAGTAAAAAAAGGTTTAAAGGGAAATGGAAGGAAGGGAAACGAAATAGAAGACAGACAAGGAATACAAAAAGAGGAAATAAGAAAGATGTCGCAAATAGATAAAAAAAAAAATAGGGTTTAAAAAGTGAAAACAAAATTAACGAAAGAAATAAAGAAAAAAGTAAAACAGACAAAAAAATTGAGAAAAGCAAACTGAATTTTTAGTTGCAAAAAGAAAACAGCCAAAGAAAACTGGATATTGTGAATACTTTAACGCATTGAACAGTTCAAGTAAAGTAAGTCGTCCGGGGTTAACGTAAAGCCCAACAATCATCAACATTGTAGCATACGACGGGGGGCGGTCGCCTGCCCACCCCCGCGCCACTCCCGGGGGCACCGGGCGGTCTCCCGCAGGGTCCTTTTTCCCCTACCAAGCAACTCTCGACAGGAAAAAATAATCGGCCCCAAACCATGAAAATTTGTGGCGCCCCCCTTTGGGCCCTTTATCCACACCCGGGTGTCTCTAAGATTTCAACCCGATGGGGGGGATCGGTTTCAGGGTAGCGTGCCCCATGCCCAATATAGACGAAGTGGCCTGCGGTCTTTTCAGGGAAAAGGCCCCGATTCGTCTCACGGTGCAATGTAAAGCAGGAAAAGTATTTAAAAGAAAAGATATCGTTTCATTACGGTGGAAAATTTTGGAGCCGTAAGGGAAGGATCCTTTAGATTCGTGATAAGGCTTGTTTTTTATGAGGACCAGAATAGTTTCTTGAAGATGAGGGAAAAGAAAAGCAGAACGAATGGATATAAAGAAAGCCATAGAGGAAGATCAGCTTTGAAGGGGATTTGAAAATGTAGAAAGATTTCGCAGATTTTTTGAATAACATTTTTTAAAGTTTTTAATCAAGGAGAGACCCGTCCAGGTAAGACCCAAAACACACACACGCACCCCACCAAACACACACACATACACACCACACACAAAATACAACACATAACCCCCACCACCACACACACACACACAACACACAACACACACACACCACACACAAACACAAACATACACACACACAAGGTAACAAAGGAGATAGCAAGACCCGACGAGCTACACGCCTTGCTCCTTTCCAGTATTTTTTTTCGAAAAACTGTGAAATGGAGAAAGTAAAGGGGGGAACACTATCAAAGGGGAAAAAGGTAGGGTTTATAAACAGGTTTGGGGTTTTTTAAACATCATTTGTTAACATTGACATAGTTTTTTAAAATCAAATAGGATACCCAAGGAACAAAATCGATTTAAAAAGATGGTATAACTAAATTTAAAAAGAAAGTATATTTATAGTGCCTCTTAAAAAATTTTATATGGACATCACACCCGATAGGGCTAAATAGCCACGAACAAAGGATAGAGAAAATTTAATGGAGAGACAAATGATGTAGTAATTAAGTTTTGATTTTAAACTTTGAAAATGGCAAAAATTTTATTTTCTGCAATCAGCCCAAAATATATATGACGTGATTTTATGTAGAAAGAAAAAGCCTACATCAATACATTCGATAACGAGGCAAAAAGGGTCATAAGGAAACTGTAAATACAGTCGGGGGAATACAATGCGCGGGGTTATGTAACCCGTGTAATGTAACAAGTTTAGGGAAATGGGAAGTTTTGCAGCTGATTTTTCAATTTAAAAAAAAAGGACAGAGAGAGAGAAGAGAGAGAGAGAGAGAGGAGAGGGCCCCCCCAAAAAAAAAAAAAAAAAAAAAAAAAAAAAAAAAAAAAGGGGGGGGGGGGGGGGGGGGGGGGTTTAAAAAAAAAAAAAAAAAAAAAAAAAAAAAAAAAAAAAAAAGGGGGGGGGGGGGGGGGAAAAAAAAAAAGGGGGGAAAAAAAAAAAAATTTGCTTTGATTTTTGACTTTGACTTTTGACTTGACTTTGACTTTGATTTTGTTTTTACTTTGATTTTGACTTTGACTTGCTTTTTGTTTTGGCCTTTGTAACATTATCATAGTACTTATACAATTTGATTTGAAGCCAGGCTGTTGGCCGAAGCTTTTTATACAGACCAAAATCGCCTTAAATTCTAAAAGCGGGACGGGAGAACCCCATCGCTTTACGGCAAAAAATTTTTCCTAAGACAGAAACAATTACAATCTGCATATTTAAACAGAAACATACACACATGGGTTTTTGTACATAAAAAAAAAAAACATAGTTATGACTATATACATACATAAAAGCTTTTATTTATACATTTGAAGACATACGTTCCCACTTAACACATAATATATACCCAATACTATCATCTATGCACAAAATTCGAATACAAAACACACACAAATGATCATATACATAAAAAAACACAACACATATAACCATACATAATAATATACACCACACAACTTATAAAATAAAAACCACAAAATGCAGCATACATACACCAAACACACACATAGACACAACACATATATGCCAAAAACAATACACAAACACTTGAGCGTTATGGCCCGAAAGTAAAAACATTTTCTAAATATATTGAAAAGAAAAGAGTTGAACAAAAAGCAATATCGTTTTAATTCCTGGTATCATTTATCAAATATTTTTTAGCATTATACTTAAAAGGGGGAAAAGACAATGAAAGGGAATGCGAGATTTTCTGGTATATTTTCCCGACGACCCCCGGACCTATTTTTTGTTTGGCTTTTGGGGTTCTGCCCGTGGAATTTCTTGTAAAGGTCTTCTGCCACCCCCTTGCTGTGTATTGGAAAAAATGTCAAGATGTTTTTGGATTTAAAAAAAATACGGCTTGCAAAAACCATATGTCAGACTTTTAACGCTTATTGTTATGAAATAGGGGGTAGTAGGGTCTATTTATCTTTAAAACATTATCCGAATATTTTTTTTGAGAAGAAACAGATGATAAAGTATCTTTAGTTCGCCCCAGATAGCTGCACAATATAAAAATGTGGGATAAAAATGTAATAATTTTCCCTAATGCAGCAGTGGTAATGCAATTTTTATTTTTAAAAATCCCTTTGGGCCTGGACACTTTAGTACAGGGGTACTTATATGAGTTTTCCATAATAATTTACTGTCTAGTATCCCTAAAAACTTAAATTAGAACGCTTTAAGGAAATTTTTTCCTTTTAATGGTAACATGATTGTGTGGTGCGGAGCCAAAAGCACTTTTTGGAATTTTTTAAGCAATTTTTTATTTTCAGCCAATTAGATCATGTTGAATTCTAATTTAAGGGGATTTCAATCACTCAAAAATTTTTTTCCCCTCTACATATACGTGGGTCATCAGCATAAAAAGAAACCCCAAAACCGATCAGTGAAACGAATAATGTCTTTTATATAAAAAAACAAAACGGGGGCCTAATATGACCTTGGGGGCACACCACGGCAGTGGATTTTTGGTTTTGATGGAACCTTTTGTATCAGTGTTTTGTTTTCTAGAGTCAAATAATTTAAAAAAAACCATTCTGTGGGGCCCCCCGAAACCATAGACTTTTAATTTTTTTTAAAATTTAAGCGTGAAAAATGGAAAAAAAAAATTTTCTTAAGTAAGAAACGATATTTGATTTTCCTTGAAATCTGTGCTTAATATAAGTTGCAGTGGTGTACAGCCCCGAGTACTGTGTTTGGTCGGAAACCTGCAAAGGGTCATTAAAATTAAAATTTTAGACAAAAATAACAAACTCATTTAAAACAATATTTTCAAATTTTTGCTAAGGCTTAGTAGATAGAAATGGGTCTAAAATTACCAGAAATATATTAAATCCCCTTTTAAAAATACAGGAAAACTATTCTAGAATTTTGTAATTTTTTGAGAAATCCCTTTTTTAAAACGATCTATTCAAAATTAAAAAAATATTCTAAGAAAGGAGAAATTACAAAACTGCACTGTTTTTAAACGGGTATGCTTATGTATAAAATACAGGTGAAGTTATGTTTAATTTTGTACGCAGATTAAATTTTTCTTTATTTGAGTTGGTCAAGATAAAAAAGAAAAGGAAAACAGTTTCTAGGAGGTATGTTTAAAACAAATCATTTTTATCATTTTTTGGGTGGTTGGGGAAAACAGTTTACAAAAATTCTTAAATGCAATGCAATTCTTTGTTTTTAGAAATACTTTTTCGGAAAGGTTAGGGATGAAGGGAGTTTACGAGTTTTTTTTCCCAAAAGACTGTTTACTTATCCATATTTTTTTAGAATCCCCTTTTTGTTTTTTAAAAATTCGTTTAAAAGATTTTTTTTTTGGTGCTCTTTTTACACCAGTCAAAGTATTTCTTATTGTTTGAATTTTTTTTTTCCATGGGGAGGGGCCACTTTGCGTAAGCTCTGGACTTTTTTCGAACTTTATAGAGTTTCATTGCAGAATTTTATATAATTTTTCCCAAAATTTTTTTTCCTTTTAAAAAACTACAACCTTTTTTACTGGAAAATGTTTATTAAAAGAGTTTGGGAATTTTTCTATATAGAACAAAGCTTGATTAACTCGATTAAGAAATTAAAATTCCCAAAAAAGTATTTAGACCCTTTTAAATGCTGTATGCTATCTGTGAAAATAACTTTTGGGAAAAAGGGAAAAAGGGAAACAAAGTGTCTGTGCTGAGGGTCGAAAAAAAATGCTGAAAATTTTGGGGAAAGGTCGTGAGGAGGGAAATTTTGGCCAATTTTTGATTGTTAACCCCAATTGTTTGTCCATTATGGGTTTTTACTGAGGAGATTTTCCAGAAACGAGTTGGTTTTTTAAGTATATAAAATAAATTTTACAATAAAACAATTTTAAAAAACTTTTGATTTATTACTTATGTTCAAAAGTTTACATTGAAGTACCCAGATGTAACAATTAATTTTAAGCTTAAAATAAGAAATCCAGAGTATTCGGGGGAAGTTAGAAACTCAGGAAAGCTTGAATTGGGGGGCCTATAGAACCCCAATTACAAATTTTAAAATGGCGGGTAACTTAAGAAAATAGATTCTTTGCGGTAGTAAAGACAAGGTCTTTTAAAAAAGATTCCTGAAACTTTTTGTGTAGGTATATTGCTTCACCTCCCCCGCGTGACTTTTTTAAAGAAAGCATTGAATTAATTTGCATAAATTTTTGACATTATATAATTTCAGGGGTTTTCACAAACCCAATAAAATCAATTCAAAAACCAGGTGGAAATGCATTGTTCAAAAAATTTTTTTAAAGTAGCGGTATGTGCTAAATTGTGGGCCCAAAATTTATGGAATTTTTTATTAGAAAAATTTTTGTCAAAATCGTAAATCTCACAAAAGTAATAATTACAAGTAACTTCAGGATGTGGAGATCCCCTTTCAAAATTTCCAACACAATTTCTTTCATATCAGAAGTTTTTTGATGAATACACTTAAACTTTTAAAAGGGAAATTCTATGGAAATCATGGGTCGAAATATTAAGAAATTCCGCAGCATTTAAAGTTGTAAAAGGGGAAAAATTTATCCTCGTTGCCATAATACAAAAATACTGTACAGACTCAGTTACTTATGTTATTGCCCTTTCGAGAGATCTGGTTCCCCCGTGAAGATTGGTCCTTTCCTTTTGGGGTGCTTTTTTCCCCTTTGCGCCCCCGTCACCAGCACGACCCAAGGCACCACTAGTCTTTTCCTCACTGCATTTTTCCCAAAGGGATCAGTCCAACGGGCGGGGTTTGCGGCCCCGGAAAAGGGGCCCGCTGTGGCCCGGAGCCCCATGTCCCCCGTTTCACCGCCACCACGAACGAGGTACCGATGGCGCTCACCGGCGGACAGTTCGCTCGGTGCTTCATGAGGCTCTTTGGGCCCTAGTTTTTTCGATGATCACTTGGTGTGTCGAAAAAAGCAGTTTTCCCTCCTTCATTTAAAGAGAAAAAGAAAGGAGAGAGAGAAAGCCAATTTTTAAGTCCCCAGGACCAGATTAAGTTACCCAAAGTTTTAAAAAGAATGAAAGGGTTTTGTATCTTTAGTGCACTTTTTTAGGAAATGGGTTTTTTTTATAGTTGAAGTGCCGTTAAATGAAAAAAATAAAATGTAGTCTCATTTTTAAGAAGGGTGATAGAGGACAAATGTCAATTATCGAACTTTTGTCTAACGTTGTGTGGTAAGAGGTTTTTGGGAAATATTATGGCAAAAAACTTTAAAGCATTTAGAAAAATTTTGTTTTTTTAATGATTCAAAACATGGATTCACCAAGGGTATTGTTCACCAATTTTTTGAGTTTGTATGGGAAAAGTTATGAGACAGCAGAAAATGAAAAGGATTAGGATATATTATACCTGGATTTTTAAAAGGTTTTCGAAAAAAGTACCACACGAGCGACTCTTAAATAAGGTTAAGGCTCAGGGAATAGATGGGAAGGTTTTTTTTGGGACAGAGCTTGGCAAGTGAAGGAAAACAAAGGTTCCCAAATTAATTTGTTCTAAGTCTAAATTTGGGTGCAGGTGAAAAGTGGGGACCCAAAAGGGTCAGTTTTGGGCCCATTACTATTTTTTTTTTACATCAACGTTTTGGGAAGGGGGATTGCAGTGATATCAGAAGTTTGCGATGATACAAAGGGGTGGGTAGGATTATGGGCCCACAGTTGATGTAAACTATTGCGGGGAGACTGGATAACTTAAAGTTGGTAGAAGATTACGATGGATTTTAATATGAAAAGTGCAGCTTATGAATGCTGGTAGAAAAATCTGGTAAAGAACAATATACTAATTATCGCTGAAAGTCAAAATGTGAGAAAAATCTGGGGGAGGGGGGCTTAGACCCCGACCTGGGAAAAATGAATTGGGCTAGAAATAGAGTTAATGGGGTTTGGATTTTTACCAGAAATTTTAAAAAGTTGAAGTGTGAGGTTATTCTAAAGCTTATTTGGCTCAGTCAGCCTACCAGACATGGGGTTTTCATTTTTTGGTCTCCATTTTAAAGGAGGGATTAGTTTTTTTTTTGGAAATCAGTGCAGAAAAGGTGATAAAATTATTCAAGGAGCTTTATTTTAGTTATGAGCAGAGTTTGAAGCTTTTAATTTACCCCATCGAGAGACGCAGAGTAAGGGGCCCTTGATATACTTTTTTAAAGTTGGATAAAGGGTATAATAAAGGAAAAGCAGAAAATTCTATTTCTATACTCTTTCCAATTAACTGTCATTTGTGGAAATTTTCCCCCAACCAAACCCCCCTTCAATTTTAGGTGGTAGTTTTGTTCCCCCCCACCTCCCTTTTGAGGAAGGTATTTTTCGCTCACCATAGGGCAGGGGTTCTCAACCTTTAAATCTTAGTTACCCCTGAGGTCTTCAGTATTGTCACGTACCCCTACTAGAAACATGAAGGGTAAAAATAAAAGCATTTCTTATTAACTATTTTTAAAGTTTTAAAATTTTGTTATAAGTGTAGAGCAGTAAACTTTTTTAATCAAAGGACTAGCACTAGAGCAATACTTTACTAAATAAAACCACAGCAGACAGTTTTTTAATCATTTCGACAGTAAAATAGTGTTTCTTGCAGATATAGTTAAGTTAAATGTACGGGGATAGGTAAAACACGTGTGTGTTAATAGCAAAAAAAGATAAATAGAACTAAACAGACCAATTTTCCCCAAAAACGGGGGAAAAGAGCTAGTGGTGATATTTTTTAGCTTTTTAAATATTATTAGCATAGGTTTATATTTTTGTGTTAAACTTTCAAGACAGGATGTCCGAGTGTCTGAGTGTCTTGTAGCGGATGCTGATGCTGACACCTTTCCGAGGTAACACCTCGCCCTGGTTCCCGGGCTGCAGCACAAGTTGTGTGTGTTTCATCTCAGCGCTCTGCCCCCGGATGATGACGCTGACGAGATGCAAAAGGCCCCGAGGCCCTTCCACCGGAACCTGCCAGTTCCGGCAGCTTCCTTTTATGCAGCAATGGCCGGAGAGGAGACGACAGAAGAAACAGAGAACGAGAGGAACGCTTAGCCTTGCCTCCTATCATCACACCTTTCCCGGGTGTCTGTGTGTACCTCACAATGGGGGTGTGGAGTACCTTTTCACGTATTAACTGTTCCCGCTTGTTATTGACATTAGTTTCATTTGGGCCCTTTCTTTAAAGAAAAACGTGACATTATTAAAGTATAACCTTTACATGTACAATATATGCATAAATTTTTGTGTATATTTTTCTCGAAACCTTTGGCACTAAAGAATACTTTTAAAAATTTCGTAAGAAACGCTCGACCCTTTAGCCCATACTTTCCACTTATTTGACTGTACCCTGGGCAACGAAGCAAGTTACCAGCCCGTCAAGAGGGGGTCATCCGGCAACACCCCTTTCAGGGTTTGTCAACCAGTATCAAAAGGAGGAAAACCCTACCCTAAAATAACCCTACTATGAAAGGGGAAATAAATTTGGGGAATTAGCGGGGAAAGGGGAAAAAAACATCACGCATAGTGTTGCATTTCAACACTAATGGTAATGTCGTAACATAAAAACCGACAACGGTGGTATGGGCTAATAAAAATTTTTAATATAAGTTACGTGCCCTTTAAATGAATAATGGGCGAGTACATACAAAATTTAAAACACGTGAAGAGGTGGAATGTACCAGACAAAGGGAAAAAAGAAACAGAGGAAACTTGGGAGGAGGGGCAAGCAGGGATAAAAGAGGGAGAAGATTGCTCAAACATGCTGTGTCAAAACCCGACCTCGCGGAAACGGTCAGCACTTCTCCTGCTCATGCTCCCTCCACCCAAAATTCTGATATAGACAGGAGGACAAAATTCTCTTGATTAATTGCTTGGGGTACAGATTTTTTTTTAAGAGGACAAAAACGAGGACGGGACGGTGGAAAAAGAGGTTATAAGAGGACGAGGGCAAATACAAGTTTTTTTTAGGCACAGACGGGAGGACAAGATTGAATTTTTATCATGAAGATAGGCGAGAGGGAAACTAGCCCACCTTTAAACGCCAATACTTTCCCAAATTCAGCAAAAACCTGTCAAAAGCCCGCCAGCAGCCCTCAGTCAGCCAAAAAACAAGCCCCTCCCAGACAGCCACCCTCACCAACACACAACGCCACTCGCCAGCCCGCCAGCGCCCGGCCGCCCGTTAGTCGATTCTTTACATCGTGCGCTGCCCTTGGAGAACCCCCCCCCCCCCCCCGATTTAGCAGTACGGAAGGGCTTGCCTGTGCTGACTACACAAGTTAGAAGATAAAAATCTAGCTACCCTACAAAGGCATACTTTAAAAAAGCCCCTCGTATACATAAATAAACCCTTTGGGTGGATATGTATTTTTAGATTTTTTTTTTGCTTTTTTAAAAGCCATGTGAAAGAATTTCAAGTATTAATTTGTTAGTTATTTTTTTTAGATGTTTTTAAAAATCTTACCGCTAATATTTTAAATTTCTTTTTAATTTCAATAATTTGTTAGCTTTTCCTTTTAGTAAAAATATTAATTATTATATATATAGAATATTAATATATATATATATATATAATATATTATATATAAAATATATATATATTCATTTCTCCTTTTTGAATTTCTTAAAAACCAGGGGATGGGAATAAAATTAAATTAATACTTTACTTATGAATTTTTGACTCCTAAAAAAAAAGTTAGAATGTGAGTGAAAAATTTGCTAAATGTATATTTTAGCAGATGCTCCTAGTCTTGAGGAAACAGGGGAAAAGACAGACAGGGGGTTAACTTTTGTTTGGGGGGAATTTAAATCTTGAATGAGGGGTAACTTATCACCCCCAGAGTACCTCCCTTTGAACATAAAATAAACCCTTTCTGCACCTCAGATTTTCCCCTACTAACCCAATTTTTCTAACAATCCGTTGCAGGTAGTTTTTTTTTTGCCCCGCGAAAACTCTTCCAGGGAAATAGGCTATTTCGCCAAGTTTATCTGCCAGGAAAATTTTTTCTTGAAGGAATTATAAACAAAAACTATTAAATTTTGCAGCCAAGGCTCAGGCACTGTGTCAAAAAAGATTAATTTCTGCCATTGGCACCTTTTGCAATTTTTTTTGTTTTGAATACTTTTTAGCTGAAAAGGGAGCTTTTTTCATTTTAGAGAATGATTAAAAAAAATACATTTCTCTCTGATATGCAATGAAATAAAAAAACATGATATTTAACGTGAAAATTTTTATTTCAGACCGGATCATATTTGTATGCTGAGAAGCTTACTCCTAAAATAGGTTATAAATAACGAAATAAAAAAAAAAAAAATTAAAAAAAACCCCAAAAGAGCAAAGCCCCGTCAAGGGAAGTTACGCCAGTGGCACTCCCCGCAAACATTTTTGCTTTAGTTTTTAATATTTTGAAAAGAAAAACAGTTCCATCCTTTTAGGTGGATGCAAAAAAAATAATAGCATATCTTAATGTCGTGATAATTTTTAGTACCGACCCGGGGGTCAGATTTTTAGCATTTAAAAACCGCATCACCCTTAAGTTAAAGAAGAGGGCTTAAATATAATAATAAATAAACTGCCAGTGCTATTACACGTTTTCAAACCCCTGCTGTTTTTTATTTGACTCCAATTCCATTTATTAAGTGCAAGCGGAGCGTTTGGCAAACGCATTTTAATATTTTCAGGGATATTAACACATTTCTAAAAGACTTTGAGTTCATTTTTTTTAAAAAAACTTATGTTTTGATTTTGTTGAAAGTATTTTTCCCGTTTTTTTGATACCCTTTAAATGCACTGTCCCTTTTATCATTACTCCTGTTTTACCAAAATTCCCTTTTTTCTATGTTTTTCATGTAAAAAACCCCACCCGTATAGGTATTGTAAGGATTGGCAACACTGAGAAACGGTATAATACACAAAGATGTAAAACCAGTTTTGGGATACATGTCTTTATACAAAGCAGGACGCATGTTATAAGGGGAGAATGATATTAACGTATGGTTATATATTTTTTGTGTTTAACTTTACTAAGACAGGGTCCGAGGTTGAGTGTCTTGTAGCGGATGCTGAGTGCTGACACCTTTTTCCGGGGGTGACACCTCGCCCCCGGTTCCGGACTGCCGCACAAAAGGGGGGGTGTGTTCATCCAGTGCTTGCCCAAGGATGAGACGCTACAGGTGCAACAGGCCTGAGAGACATGTCCAACGGAAATGCCAGTTTCCCGGGAGCTTTCCTTTATATGCACAACTGGCGGGGGAAAGGGGAAGAGACGACAAAAAACAGAGAACGGAGGAGACGCGTTAGCCCTTTCGCCCACTCACTCACACCTTCCCGGGTGTCTGTTGTACCCTACACCTGGGGTGTGGAGTACCTTGTCAGTATTTAAATGTTTCCCCGGGTTGTCTATTAGACATTAGTTTTTTGGCCCCCTACTTAACGAACGGTGACATTATTATGAAAACCTTCACAGTTACATATATATACAATATATATTTTTTTAGAATTGTCTAACTTGAATCCCTTTTGGGACAAGAATACTTAAAATTTCGTAAGAACCCCTCGACCAGTTTAGCCCCCTTTCATACCACTTTTTTTGACGGTACCCCTGGGCAACGAGCAAGTTACCCGCCCGCAAAGGGGGTATCCGGCAAACACCCCCTTTAAGGGTTTGTCAGCCAGTATCAAAATGGATGAACCTTATCCGTAAAAAAACCATTAAGAAGGGAAAAAGTTACTCATGGGGAACTTCTGTGTGCGGACTAAGTCACTAGCATAACAAAAAATAGACTAAAGTAGGCTTGTGTCCCCTGCTGTGAACAGTGCTGATTTTTTAACCTACACATATGTATTAGTAAAGTTACTTTCTCCAGCAGGGGAAATCCCCTGTTTGTTATTAGCATAGAAAAAAACCTCAAAATAACTAAGTAAACGTATTTTGAAAACGGTAGACTGTGAGTAGTGCTACCAATAACTGTTACTTGTAGCTAGTGTTACTAGTAACTAGTACTTTTTGTAGTTTTTATGAACTAGTTACTTGTAGCTAGTGTTCAATTTCCACTCATAGGAAAGACTGTGTATGACTTCATGCAAATATATACTAATTCTGAGATTGTTGGGGGCCCTTTTTTGCTACAACAAATCAATTCGGGACAGTCTTTGAAAGAGCCCCTCTTTGGGGCCCCTTTACTGCCCAAAAGTAACGTAACTTGTTTTTTTAAACAAGCAATTGTTGAGAAACCCTTTACAGCATAGTAGAAGGAAACATCAGGTGGTTAACACATTTTTTGCTAAAACAGGGGTTTAAAAACTCCCATTTTTGACCAGAATCTTTTAAAAGACAAACTATCCAAGAACTTTTTTCACTTGAGTCATTGAAAAGTCAAGAATTCGTCTTGTAATTTATTGGGAAATGATCAGGGGCCATCTTTAATGGATTTCGAATGAGTTGGCAACTAAGTCGTGATATAAGGGAAAAAAGATCCAACTCTTTATAGTAAACCCAAATGCTTCTGAATGGAAAATGCCTCATTCCTATCTTTTCACAGAGCGACAAGCTGTCGCTCATATTCTAAAAAAAAGTCATACCGACCACTTGGACTTTTTTCTTCCCCAAATTTTAGTTTATTTGAAAAACTCGCAGCTTGTCGACAAAACAATCACAGTTGCGATAAACCTTGAAGTGATCTGTTGATGCGTTGATGCTAGAAAATATATCATTTAGATAAACCACTTTTGATCATTTTTATCGCCGGGGGTTGTTTACAAACTTTTTTGTTTTTCTTTCTCTTCCGTCAAATAATTTTTTTAGCTCTCCTTTTAAAGTCGAACTCAAGCCCCTTGTTACCCTCGTACCTCTAATTCTGTAGAAAAAAGGGGGACTCTTCTCACATTAAATTCCTGACACAAAAGTGAACATCCTTGTATTTAAAGGATTGGTTTTTTTATAGTTGCCCTGGATAACATCGTCAAGTACGGTTTTTAGGTATGGAGGTATGTTTCACAGCTAAGGTAGCGGGAATTAAAAAGCATCCTGTTTCGTTGGGGTTGGGTTTTTACCCCTTGCTTGAATCCGGGCCAAAAGCCCCTATTGCGGGGCGCCATCTGTTGTAAACCCACCTATTTGTCAAGAAAACCCCCTTTTTTTTCAAAAATGGGCACAGTTCAAAATGTCTTTCCGTCGTTGTTTCCAAGGGTGACAAAAAAAAAAATCTTCCTAAAGTCTGAATCTTTTTAACCCGTGTAGGGAAGCGCTGGGGACAAGGATATGTCATTGATTCATCAAGTTGAATTGCAAAAGCCCAGAGGAGCTTCCTTGTTTCCGCATGCTTGATATCCCCTGATAAGTCGCATATTCTTTGATGTAAGTATCATTTGCAATGGCAAAGTGTTAACTTTTGGATGCATTCTCCCCGAAGAAACAACCAACCCCAAAATATTGGCAATGGCAAGACAAAGTTACGCACGCTATTGTAGTTTTTTTTATTTGGCAACCCCGGGCAACCGTAAACGAGGCATGGTGGGTAGTTTCAATTATTTAGACTTGACCCTAATTTTAAAATCGGATACGTTTAGAGCAAGTGCCTTTCCTCTCAAAAAAGGGCGGGGGTTATCAGAAAACTCAGGATGACACGGAAAAAAAGTCCTTGGGGGGGCAGGGTTTATGGATCCTTAAAAAACTTTTGCTCTCTCCTCTCTATCCTCTCTCTCTTCTCTTCCTCGTCTCTCTCCTACTCTCTCTCTCTCTCTCTCTCTCTCTCTCTCTCTCTTCTCTCTGCTCTCTCTCTCTCTCCTCTCTCTCTTAAGTTGATTAATGCTTATAAGTGGCGTGTAAAAATACTAAATTGTGCCCCGTGTAATAGCATCACTAAAGATAAAGAAAGGTTATGCTCGATACATTTCACACACACCACCACACACACACACACACACACACACACACAACACACACACACCACACCCACACACCAACACACACAACACACACACAACATACCACTACACACACGTCACGCACGCATGCACGCACGCACACATATGTTTTCAGGAATAATACATATCTTCAATGTATATAATTTTTATGCTGATGGTAAACACCACTCACATGCCGTACGCACGCACGCACGCACGCACATGCACACTCACACTCCAAAATACATTTATGAGGCGCAGCAATTTTAGTGATTAAATTTGTGGTGATGTGGCTTATAATTAAATAATATCACGAATGGAGTATTACACACACACACATGCACATACTAACACACGCAAGCATAAACTTGAAGTAGAAGCGTAGACAGAAAGACAGGCAAGCATGGTAACACACACACACACACACATACATACACACACAACCAATACACACCAACACACACCACAAACATACAACACACACTACACACACAACACACACAGACACACACCAACACACAACACCACACAACCACAACACAAACACACACCCAAAACACCAGCCTACGCACCACAACACATAGAGTACATACAAACACACACACACACACACCACACACCAAACAACCTACCTGGAATCTATACAATATTTTATAACAGTATTAAAAAAGTGGAGGTTAGGACACACACTGACTAAACCACCTGCCAATACAGGGCTAAATATTGCAATAACATAATTTCCTAAGTCTCCTCGATGCCTTCTTATCTCTCTCTTCCTCTTGCTCTCTTCTTCTCTCTCCCTCTCTTCTCTCTTTCCCTTTCGTTCTCGCTCTTCTCTCTCTCGATACTCTCTTCATCTTCATTCTCTCCTTTTTCATTCTTCTCTCTATCTCTCTCTCTCTCTCTAAGTTATTAATGCTTATAAGTTGGCGTGTAAAAATACTAAATCTGTGCTGTGTAAATATCATCACAAAAAAGGAAATAAAGTATTGTTCGGATAATTCGACACACACCATCACACTCACACACACAACACACACCACACACACACACACCAACACACACACACACACACACTACTACACTACACACACCCACCACACACACCACACCACACACACACACACACACACACACACACACCACACACACGCACACACACACACCACTACCACACACACCACACACTACACACGTACGCACACACGCACGCACGCATGCCGCACGCATCACACATGTTTTCAGGAAAATACATATCTTCATGTATATTTTATGCTGATGGTAACACACTCACACGCACGTACGCACGCACGCACGCACGCACATGCACACTCACCTCCTCTCTCTCTGCCTTCATTATGCGTTGGGATACATATTCTTCCTAATGATGTGTTCCATGACCTGCCTGGCTCTGACCTTTGGAAAGCCATGATCCTGATAAGAGAGCTGTGACTCTTCATCCACATCCTGCTGGTATTCACTCATCCATCTCTGCCTATAATCATCCACCCACTTCATCCACTTCCTACTGGGTCTCACTCATCCATCTCTGCCTTCCATCATCTGACCTCTTCATCCACTTCCTACTGGGTCTTACTCAGCCATCTCTGCCTTCCATCATCCACCCTCTTCATCCACTTCCTATTGGGTCTCACTCATCCATCTCTGCCTTCCATCATCCGACCTCTTCATTCACTTCCTACTGGGTCTTACTCATCCATCTCTGCCTTCCATCATCCAACCTCTTCATCCACATCCTGATTGACTTGACCAAAGACTACTGTATACTGGACTTGCTACTCAGTTTGGGTTATTTCCAGTGGAGACCAATGCCGCGATTCCTGATATTTTCGAACATCACTCTCATTCCCCTTCCTATGGTTTATCAGTATAAATGTTATACTACTATTTTTTATATTTAGGGAAGGCGGTGGCCGAGTGGATAGCGTCTTGGAGGGCTGAACTCAATATCCTGAGTTCGAATCCTTCCGGGGGCAACTCTTTCAAGAGCCTGGTACGGGAGAAGAAGGTCTCGAGTTCAAGTCTCACCAAAGAGCAACTGTCAAATCCATCGTCGAGTGGCCGAAGCAACACACATGCAGCGTATACCTATCTTCCGATTGCGACTGTGACGGTGGACTCTAGGGGTAGCATGAGCCTAAACTGAAGAACCGAACATCACAGAAAATGGAATCTTCACGTGAGACCACAGGTGTCACTATAACAATCCAGCCTGCGCCACCAACGGGCGAGATCGACCAACATCAAGACGCTCCATAAGCCTACAGGCGATATAGGCTACAACGTGAAGCAAAAAAAAATATTGATATCTGCGTAAATGTTTGTTCTATAATATTATCATATACAAAACCAGTAAACTACACAAAAAAATGACATTATGAGAGAGAGACTGAAGAAATATGCATGACCTTGATATTCACTTAAACTCTTCGCCATTTAATATTTTGCGAGATAACTTATTACATGAAATATATGAATAAAAGTGGAATTTTATTAGTTTTTCATTGACATATTTCGTTTACTGATAAATCAATTAGCACCATGCATAAATTAACGTTACCTAAATAAACAACATCATCAATCGGGAAAACTACCCGATAGACGATGTTATTTATTTAGTTAACGCTAATTTATACATGGTGCTAATTAATTTATCAGTAAACGAAATATATCAATGAAAAGCTAATAAAATGTCGGTTCTATTGATATGTTTCATGTAATAGGTTTTCT
Source organism: Chionoecetes opilio (assembly GCA_016584305.1). Taxonomy (NCBI): domain Eukaryota; kingdom Metazoa; phylum Arthropoda; class Malacostraca; order Decapoda; family Majidae; genus Chionoecetes; species Chionoecetes opilio. Next base: position 20,091 of record JACEEZ010014333.1, read on the forward strand.
CGTAAAATATTAAATAGCAAAGAGTTTAAGTGAATATTTAGTTCATGCATATTTCTTCAGTCTCTCATAATGGCATTTCTTTAGTGTATTTTACTGTTTTTTATTTGATAATATTATAGAACAGACATTTACGAATATAACAGTGTATCATTTATACTGATAAACCATAGTCTACTGTATTCATGGAACACTTTTTACTTGCCGATCCGATTGATGATGTTATGATTTTAGTCAACGCTAATTTATGCATGGTGCTAATGCATTTATCAGAAAACGAAATATATCTATTGAAAGCTAATGAAAATCCACTTCAATTTTTTTTTTATTATTATTTACATCTATTACATATATATATATATATATATATATATATATATATATATATATATATATATATATAATATATATTATATATATATATATATATATATTATATATATATATATATATATATATATATATATTTATATATATATATATATATAATATATATATATATATATATATATATATATATACATATACATATACATATGCACATACATACACATACACATAAATACACATACATATATACATACAAAACAGTAATAAATGAGCGGGAATTAGCCCGCCGCTGTAGCCGCAGCCACAATCAGGTCACAGTTGGGCGGGGCGTGAGGTCACTCCCGCTCCTTAATGTTCATCGGGGGGTTGGGGCGGCACGCGCCACCTCCAGTAGGAGAGGCAGGTTTTTCTGAACCTGCCGCACGAGGGCGACCGCATCCTCCAGCGGGCCGACGCGCTGTCTGACCCGCTCTGTAGCGGGATAGGAAAGCAGATAGTGGATCAAGGGACGGGGGGCCATGTGAGGACAGTGCTCACTCGGCCGCTCCTCAAACACGTTCCTCAGCTCTTCCAGGGTCCTGTAGCCAAGCCGAAGTCGGTGTAGGACGACCTCCCCGGCTCGGGACAGCTGCTGGGCGGGGCGTAACGGCTCGTTGTTGTTCGTGGCTTGTTTGTGCAGGGCTGCCTGCCTCGATTTCTGCACCAGCTGGCGATACTGTTGCCCTGCGGCACAGTCGGCAGCGCGTATGGCCAGTACCTTGGCCCCATGGATACTGGGTTAGACAGTCAAGGCCACCGCCGGATGTCTGGTGGCCTCCCGGGCCGCCTCATCGGCCGCCTCGTTGCCATGGAGGCCTACGTGCCAGGGCACCAAGTTGCACCTTACGCGGCGCCCCTGCGCGGCGAGGCCCTGGATGTGACCCTGGATGGCGGTAATGAGCTGCACGTTGTGCATCGGTGTGCGAGGCTGCCGTAGGACCTGCAGGTCAGACATGAAGTCGGTGTGAATCACCACGACCTCCCCATGTCGGCCCAGGGCGTGCTGTAGGGCGCGCTCTATCGCCACAAGCTCCGTCTGCAGCGTGGAGCAATGGTCGGGCGTCCTCCAGGACAGCACCTCACCGCCCGTAACCACCGCAGCACCTGTCAGGCCTCTCTCAGGGTCAACGGAGCCGTCGGTGTAGTAGACCGCGACTGCGACGTTGCTGGTGACATTGGCGTGCGCCACCGCCTGCAGGGCGTGCTGCCTCAGCTCCTCCCGCGTGCACAACGCCTTCCCAGCTGGCAGTGAGACGATAATCACCTGGGCGGCAGAGGGCTGCCACGGTGGCGGAGCGACTTGGTTGACAGCGGGGCGGTCAGGTCCGTCCAGCAGCAGGTGGGTGTGGCCGGGGAGGAGGTGGATGGCGGCGTCTGCCACCCTCTGCAACCAGGTGTTGCCCGGCGATAGGTCACGCTGCTGCTGTGGCAAGATCCAGCACAGCCTGTCCCGCGCGACAGACTCCCTTGCCTGGCAGAGGAACTTGGCCACCCGACAGGCCACGATCTGTCGAACCCTGGTGGCTAGGGGCACCAATCGTGCCTCTGCCTGCATGACGCGGGTGATGGCCCAGCGCGGTGCCCCCAGCAGGGTCCTCAAAGCTCGGTTCTGAAGGACCTCTAATTTCCTCTGCTGAGTGAGCGACAGCGCGACAAGCACGAGCGCGCTGTAGTCTACAAGGGCGCGCACAGTGTGCACGTGGAAGAGGCGCAGCACTGATGACGTGGCCCCGGCGTGTGTCCTGGTCATGGCCCTCATGACGTAAGGCCTGGTCTCTGCCCTCTCCTTCATATACGTGACCTGAGTGGTGAAGTGGAGGCCCCGGTCAAGCCACGTTCCGAGGTACTGGTAGGCGTGGGTCCAAGCCAGCCTGATGCCCTGTATCTGTAGAGGACAGACCGGTGGGGCAGTGGCCTTGAACACCATGGCCTTGAACTTCTCAGCCGATATCTTGAGACCCAGCTCTCTGCACTTGCAACTAGCCAGGTCAAGAGCTTGCTGGGTCCGAAACACCGGTCCCGGGAGACAGACAATCGGGGGTGGAAGCCGTCCCACCCGGAACGGATGACCAGTGCTCCAAGTCAAGTCGGGTATTTGGAAGTGCCGTGCGCCCAGCCTGAAGCGGCTGGGCCCCTGACCACTGCTCCTCGGGGGTGAGGGGTAAAAGGGGGGGATTTCCCCGACGCCCCGCGCACCAGCGGCGTGCGTGCGTTCCAGCTCCCTTTAGCAGGAGCTGGCCCGACAGCAGGGTAATGCGACTTGGGCCGGGGGGCCAGAGGTTAATGCCTCAATCCAGAGTGAGGAGTCTCCCCGCACGCGCCGCACCAGTCCCTCCGATCGGGGCGTTGGCCAGTCAACTTGCTCATAAAGGAAAGATCGGGGCGCAGGCTTGGTGTCGATTTGGGCCCTGGGATGACGCTGTTATAGGTGCCCACCCGATGGTTAACGGCCAGAGAGGTGGGTGGATTCAAGGCCAAGGAGCGCCAGCCTCCCACCGCCCTTGCGTGGCAGTCATCGAGTGGGTGCGCGCTTGGGGGTTCCCTGGGCCTTAGTGGAATGAAGGCTGATGTGGCCTCATCGAGCGCGAGCGGGCAAACAGCCTCAGCACAGGGAGCCGAACTGCAGGCACAGGAGTCCCGGGCCTCCCCAGCACACCCACCGGGCCGCATCGTGTACGGCATGAGGGAGGCTGGGAGGTCTCTTTCCGGAGGCAGTTCTCACCTTGCCCCACAGCTCGGCCAGCTTGGTGTGTTGGTTAAAACCTGCGCACCATTCGAGCTTTTTGGCCTCCTGCACCTGCCCCGTGACCTGCCGAGCGTGCCTCACCACCTCACGCAGCAGCTCCAGATTGGTGGGCGTCGGCCGCCTGCGGTACAACTTCCGGCGGATGTTAACCATGTGGTTCTGTTCCCGCACCTCCTGGCTGTAGAACCACCAGTCCTGGTTGTACCTGCGGCCGGGGACCTTCCGTGGTATGGCTGCCTTCGCCGTCCTCTCGATGGCCGCTATCAGGTCGCTTTTTCGCTGGTCCAGATCCTTCGGCGGCTCTTAGGTGGCCCACCACTCGTCCAGGATGGCCTGAATCAATGCCCATTCCGCCCGCTGTATATTCCACTGCGGCGGCGGGAGCTGTGGCAGCGGCCGGGTGACCTGCAGTGTAGTGGCGACTGCATAGTGGTTGCTGGTTAAAGTGGGGTGGACCTGTCAGAAGGCGGCCGGTGCCAGGCCACTGGAGATCAAGGTGAGGTCCAGCCTGCCACTCCGGACGTGGTTGGGCTCCCCGGTGTTTAGGAGGACAATTTCCGGCACTTCCTCCAGCACCGCGGCTAGGTGGCGGCCCGCACGGTTGGTGGGGGAGACAGACTGCAGCATCGGGTGGTGGGCGTTGAAGTCGCCACCCACCAGGACGCTGCTGTGTGTGGCGAGGGAGAGCAACTCATCGGCCTCCAGTTGCCTCCTCCAGCTGCTGTACACGTTGTATACAGTCAGTGGGAGGCCTAGAAGCTCCAGCTGCACTGCCATCACATCCACGCCCTCGCCACAGTGCACGGGGTCCTCAATCTGGCGGTGCGGGAGAGCGCTGCGTACCACTACCACACAGTCCATACAGCCTCGTCGCCCATCCTTGCCACACGATAGGAAGTGCACCGTGTATCCTGCTATCGTCCACTCAAAGTGCTCCGGCGTCAGCGTCTCCTGCAGGAGAACGAGGTCAAGGTCCTCCTCCACTATAGCCTGGAGGCCCTCAGGTCTCTTGCCACGGAGCCCCTGAATGTTCCATTGGAGCACCTTAAGCCTGCCGGCGGCGGTGGGTGGCGGTTGGGGGGAGGTCACGGGTGCCTCGCCATCACTTTCACTTTCACTCATCTCCAGAATCATCTACATCGGTGAACAGGCCTGGGAGGGGCAGTGTAGTGGAGGTGGAAGGAAGGAGGGACGGGGGTGATGAGGGACTGTCGTGAGCGAGGGAAGGGGGGGTAGAACGACGCAAATCCCTTACCATCTCAGCACAGAGGATGGCCTCAAGTTTCCCTTCGTCCCTGGGGACGTTATCCGGCCTGGCCAGAAGGCGCTTCATCACGCCCACCACGCATCGCAACGTCCCGAGCAATCCTCCACTATACAGTCCGGACAGGAGGGCGGGAGTTCTCGTTATTGGGCCAGGGGAGGTGGCGGGCGTGACTCCTGGCTGTGAAAATGTGGAGGTGGCCGTGGGCGTCGCCGTGGAATGTACAGGCGACGCCGGAGCGGGCGTGTGTATAACCGCGGGTGGCGTGGAAGCGATGGGTCCGGCTGGAGTGGGCGCCATCATGGGTGACACGGGCGCTGGTGTGGGCGAGGGGACTGCCGCAGATGGCGTGGGAACAGGCGTGGGCGGCGAGAGTGTAGCAGGGGTGGGAGAGGGATGGGGTCCCGCAGCCTCCAGCCCTAGACTATGCTGTGCCCTCGCCTGCGCCTTCCATCTCCGCCTCTGTCGCTTTGTCGGCCGGAAGGCCTCGCCCAGGTGTTGCTGCGGCCTATCGTGGTCCACAGTCCCCCGGGAGAGTCGGGTGGCAGGGATATGGCGGATATTCGCTAATCCTCTCGCTAATCCCCTCGACCACTCGGCGTCGGTGTCAAGTGCACCCGCACCCCCCCATGCCGGCCTCGTTGGAAGCGGAGCAGGAACAAAGGAACCTTGCGGCCCCGGCCGATCACCGTCGCCCTGTAGGCGCCTCCTTCCTCCAGGCAGTCGTCGCAGGCATTCGGGGCAGCGGGGGTTCTAGGCGTGGTGCCACCCGAAGCAGATGGGGTATCTGGCGGTCGTGGGCTGCCGGGCCTTATGACGCCTGATGCACTGCTCGGATGCGTGCGCCTGGCTGCAAACGCCACACCTGACGGGGTGTTGACAGCGCCCTTGCAGGTGATTATACCGCTGGCACCGGTAACACCGCAGGGGCTCCCTGTCTTAATGTCGCAGGGAAAATTTACCCCAAGGCCCCAGATCCAGCCTGTCAGGTGCCGCGCCAATCAGCTCCACCAGCACCTGACGGGTCGTGGCCTGTCACGGACGGCATGGAGGCGCCCCACCGAGATCACGCTGGGATGGTCCTGCACCGCTTCAAGAGGCATGTCGAGCGGGTAGCGCTGAAGGACATCCTTGGTGTGTCTCTCAGTGGGATCAAGCAACACAAGCCTGGCCGAGGCGCCCGCTCCTGAGCCAGGCTACACATCCTATCGGTGGAGGTGTCGTCCTTCGGGGTCAGGACGTATTCCCCCTTCAGGTTGGGCCTGACATACATCTGTTGGCCCGGCAGGTCCCGTTGCAGGGCTAGCACGGCCAGGTAGTGGTTGGCATAGCCTGTCGTACAACCGAGTTTAAGCCTCGGCCGCTTGCTGCCCGCGTCATGTGCTGGCTGACGTCTTGCCCACTGGCGGTCCATGGTGGACAAATTACCACCCTGGTCCTGAGGGGCGTCAAAAGCACTGTCGGCGTCTCCTTCGTCTTGGCGCAACTCAGCCCCATCACCACCACCCTGTTCCTGAGGGGCGTCAACAGTACTGTCGGCGTCTCCCCTCCTTCATCTTGGCGCAGCTCAGCCCCATCACCCGCCTCCAGGCCAACAGAGGCGTCGCTTGGGAGTGCCCGAGCTATGAGCTCCTCCCTACAGGGCGCCTGTAAGACGACCTGCTTGGGCGTGGCACCCGAGACAACCTCGCAGGACGCCTCGGCAGGAGGCCGCAACACAGGCACCGAATAGCGAGGCCGCAGCACGGGTGCCATATTGCAAGTTAAGTCAAGGAAGTCAATTTACGCCACTATACACGAAACACAACAAAGGGAGGGAGCCCCGGGCACACCCTCCCAGCACCGAACACCCTTGACCTGACTTTACCCGTATCAGGAGCACGCAGTCGCAAAGTCTTACTAGAATGACTGACGGGGCGAGACTGCAAATGGACCATGTTAAAATGTTGTCGCACAAAATATTAAATGGCGAAGATTTTAAGTGAATATTAAGTTCATGCATATTTCTTCTCAGTCTCATAATGGCATTTCATCAGTGTGTTTTACTGTTTTTTATTTGATAATATTATATAACCAACATTTACGAAGATAACAGTATATAATTTATACTGATATGCCAAAGGAAGGGAACTGGAAGTAATGTTCGAAACACTCTTTTACCTTGCCGATCAGCCTCCACTAGTCATGGGAGGGTTGGCGCGGAGCACCAGTAACAAGTCCAGTATAGTACAGTAGTCTTTGGCTTGACTCATCCAATTTTCTCATCATCCACCTATTTTTAGTTGCACGTTTATTGATATTCATTGACACATTTTTTTTCCATCTGCATTTTTAAAGTTTGTGAGTTTATACGAGGACTCTGAAGGACTTACCATCACACGCTATTGTACTATCAAGAGTAAATTAATTGGTTATTTGTAGTTCATATATTTAACTGACTAGCCTTACTCTACCGCATTTCCCCCCCTCACATAACCCCGTAAATTGTTTTTATGCGTTTTACATCTCATTATTTTTATCTTTTCTTATATGTTCACAATTTTGTTTAACAATTTCTTACTGTTTCTCTTCGCATTTTTTTCACTGTTCCTTCACTATTGTTTTTTAGTGCTTTGTTTAATTTTTACTAAATATTCTCTTATACTACTTTATTTTACTAATCTATTTCACTATATTCTTTCACTATCTACTTGCATCATATTTTGTTACTATCATATTTACCATTCATCCCGCACAGTACATGTTCTCCTAACCTCCCAACACCTCTCCTTCCTCAAGATGGTTTCACAAATTTCTGCCTTCTCTGATCTCTTACGTTTAACTTTATAATGCAAGAGTTAACCAGTGTAGCTTTTGCCTTAATGTATACTCTTTGCTTACTTTTGCTTTACCTTCTACAGGAAACTGCAACATTCTCTCTGACTTTTCTCTTTTACTCTATACTTTTCCCTTCTTTGACTTTAACTTCTTAGTGGTAGGTATGAGCGACTCATATATTAAGAACATATTTTCATTTTCTATATTTCCAAGCCATGCTTTTACTGTCTGTTTATATTTTAATAATTTTTTTTCGGCAAGTTTCATTCTCCAGAAATTACTTTTATAAATCGTGTTTTTTACTTCATATTTATGGAATACAGACAGATAGACAGATTTACGGACAGATGGATAGACAAATAAAAACCCAATCTCTTCTCTTTACACACATGTAAACACACACACAACACACACACACCACACACAACAACACACACACACCACACACACACACACACACACACACCACACACCACACACACACACACACACACACACACACACACACACACACACACACACACACACACACACACACACCACACACACACACACACACACACACACACATTTCGGATCAAATAGTTTCGCGTAGATAAATGAGGTGCAATAATGCGTACACAAAAAGAAAAACACACACACACACACACACACGCTTAGGGTACTCCGTAGTGTATGGTTAGCATGATCAGTTCACAACCAAGAACTCCCGGGTTCGATCCCCGGGCGGAACGGAAACGGACGGGCAGTTTTCTTAAAACCCGAGCCCCTGTCCACCCAGCAGTGAATGGGTACCGGGTGTTAGCTGGGGGGTTGTGACCCGCCTCCCGGGGTAGTGGCCTCGGCCTACACTAAGCACTAAGGATAAATGATCAAAATGTTGATATGGAGACGGGGCCATACTAGCGTTGCTCAGGCCCTGTAAAATACAACTAGATGAATACAACTAGAGGATACACACACACAGACACACCAAATGAAACTGCATGGTTTGATTATTCCAATTACGGCCTTTCTTTACATGCATTTATATGTGTCAATATAACCGTATGTGTGTATGTGTGTGTTTGTGTGTGCACGCGTGCCTGAATGTATGTTACTATCAACCTTAGTTACATTATTGATAGGATTGTGTGTGTCAGTCCCAATAATCTTCTTTGCTTCCTGTCCATAATTTACCTGAGTTGGCTGTTACCTGTTGACCATTCAAGGTGAGTCTGGAATACCTGTGGCATTACCTTTACCCACTTATCCTCCCTTCCTCCCTCCCGATCGACACCGAGACTGATACACCGATAGTTTGATACTGTTAACTGATGCACTTATTGATTCCGATATTGATAAATCGGTAGAATGAAAAAGATATCTTGCTTCCATGGTATTTTTGTGTATGATGTGGGGGGGGGCTAGCTTTTTTTTATGTTGCTTTGGTGTTGTCGCCTGAATAGGTGGTGGTGGTGGTAGTAGTGGTGGTAGTGGTAGTAGTGGTGGTGGTGGTGGTGGTGCTGGTGTGGATGAAAAAGAAACGAATATAATAATGTTTTCATATCATGATAAAAAAAAATAATTAACAAAATAATAATGATGATAACAATGTAAATAATGATAAATGCTAAGATAAAACAATAAAATAAAAACAATTTTAACAAGTCATTCCTGTTTTGATGTAGTATTGTCATAGTCAACACAAAAATTAATCATATTGCTAAAATGTGAAGGTGAAGCAAATGTCTGTTTTAGGTTGTATGTATAAACGTCATACATACAGACCTAAAAACAAGAGATTACTTCCATGGGTTTTTAAACGGTGCATCAGTCCTGCTCGCTTCACTGCCTCACAGGGAATATTGCATGGCGTAAAAAACACGGTAATTAACACAGATACATAAAGAAAAGAGAGAAAAACAGAAGAAAAAGGGGAGGAGAGAGAGAGAGAGAGAGAGAGAAAAGAGGGGGGGGGGAGGGGAGAGAGAATAGAGAGGAGAGAGAGAGAGAGAGAGAGAGGAGAGAGAGAGAGAGAGAAAAAAATGATAACGTGTTAAACATGTCCATTACGATAAGTGGTCGCTTAGGATGGTGTAATCTTGATTGTATTTCACACACACACACGCACGCACGCACACACACACAAGCACACACACACACACAGCCCAACACACCCCACCACACACACACACCACACAAACACACACACGCACACACACACACACGCACACAAACACACACACACACACACACACTGTCACCACATTCCCAAAGTTTACCTGCCTTGCACAATATAAGACGCTTCACTATAACTTCTACACATCGACCGACATTACAAACCTTCTATATGGCAACACTCGCCACCCACTACTACTACTACTACTACTACTACTACTACTACTACTACTACTACTTCTATCACTATCACTACTACTACAACTACTACTACTACTACTACTACTTTAACTACTACTACTACTACTACTACTACTACTTCTACCATTACAACTACTACTACTACTACTACTATCACTATCACTACTACTATTTTTACTACTACTACTACTACTACTACTACTAGTACTACTACTACTACTATTACTACTACTATCACTATCACTACTACTACTTTTACTACTACTACTACTACTACTACTACTACTACTACTACTACTACTACTACCTACTACTACTATACTACTACTACTACTACTCTATACTACTACTATACTACTACTATTTACTACTACTACGATACTACTACTACTACTACTACTACTACTACTACAACTACTACTACTAACTACTACTATTTACTACTACTACTACTACTACTACTATCTCTACTACTACTACTACTACTCAATCAATCAATCATTGGGGGCATACGCCGGGGGGCGCGTCGCCTCGCCCACCCTAACGACGCCACTCCGGGGGTCACCACGCGCGAGTTCCCATGCAGGCTCCTTTCCATACCAAGCAGCTCTCGACAAAAAAACATCAACTTGCCCAGCCACGAGCCTTGTGGGGCCCCCTTGGCCTCCTCCACGCCGGATTGTCTCTTACAGATACAACTCGATGGGAAGGATCGGTTTCAGGGTAGCGTGCCACATCCCATATAGCCGAAGTTGGCGCTGACGGACTATGCGGGTTTAATAGGCCTCGATTCAGTCTCACGTTGCAATCGCTGATTGACACGTAATCATCCCAGCGTTTACCCCATGATTCTGCGAAGACACTTATTACAAAGGCATTGATTCGCCCCTTAAAGTCACTATTAGTGTCCTTTTCTCACAACCATAGAGTAAGACAGGGATCACAAGCGACTTGAAGATCCGGATCTTTTCCTCCTGCACAGGAAACCGACAACGCCAAATACCCCCGCTGAGCGAGTCCATAACACCGTGGGCTATCCAATCCGTCGTAAGATTTCCCTTGACGTGACCCGCCGTCATTATGGACTGCGCTACCCAAGGTATGTAAAACTTTCCAAGATCTCAATGTCCTCGCCACACGCATGAACAACTGTACTGCTTCATCTAGTAAGTCTCTAAATACCTGACCTTGGCCCTTGAGCCAGGAGACCTCAAGTCCCAAAGGCTTTGCCTCCTCGTGCAGCGCCTCGAGAGCCATCACCAGGACCTCCAGCGACTCAGCAAAGATTACTGCATCATCGGCAAAACAAAGATCAGTGATCTTGGTGTTGCCGACGGATGCTCCACAATATTTGATCTACAACCTTGTCCAATACCCAGTCCATACAAGCGTTAAAGTGATGGGGCAAGGACGCACCCTTGCCTCACTCCTGTTTTTCACAGGAAAAAAGCTGGGTACACCTGCCCCACACTTCACAGCACTCTAGTCCCAGAATACAGACCAGTTATCAAACCAATAGTCCTTGCAGGAATCCCCTTTAAGTCGGGAGAAGATCCCAGAGTGACTCACGATGCACTGAGGCAAACGCCTTCTTGAGATAAAAATAGGCTGCAAGCATCCCCCGTCGAACTCACGTCGGCGTTCCACCAGGACACGAAGCGCTAGGATAAAGGTCCGTTGTTGATTACCAGGCGTGAACCCCGACTGCTGAGGTCTCTGATGCTTCACCAGATGACTGCGAATTCGTGTCAGCAATAGATGGGCAAGCACCTTGCCTGGTACGCTGAGCAGTGTAATACCGCGGTAGTTGTTGCAGTCCTGACGGTCCCTTTCCCTTTCCAGATAGGGACGACCAGCCCCCTTTTCCAGTCAGGGGGGAATGGTACCTGATTGCCACACGGCAGTCAGGACAGCATGCAACCCCCGGGATCATGGCTCACCCCCAAGCTTTGAGGAGCTCCGCACTGATATTACAAACACCAGCTGCCTTTTCCACCCTTCAACTTTGCTACAGCCTCTCTGACTTCGTCAAAGAGGGTGCGGTTTTGTCAATGGGAGGAAACGGCATCCCCTGCCTATAACCCAGTGGTGTGAAGCTGCTCAGTTTTGGGGGTCCCCCGTAAACCCCCTACTACTACTACTACTACTATTACTACTACTACCACTATACTACTACTTTCTACTACTACTACTTTCTACTACTTTCTACTTTAGTTTGTTATTTTTCACATTCACTATCGCATCACCACAACTATAATCTATAATAAATAAGCGAAAGTGTGTCTGTGTGTGTGTGTGTGTGTGTGGTGTGGGTCCGCTCCAGTGCCCCCCATGTGGCGGAAACCCCTCATATGGCACATTTTGGAACCGGCTCGAGCGGGGAAGGTTTAAGCCCATTTATGAGATGATCCGATCACTTTTTTTTTTTTTTTTTAGCAGCCTATTAGCGAGAATTGTTTAAGAAAAAAAATGGGTTGCGAGAATTGAGGGAAAACCCTTGGGTGTAGGGTGATGGGTAATGGGTGAGTGGGAAAGGGTGGGGTGTGGGGAGTGAATGGGTGGGGGGTATGGGTGAGGGAATAAGGGTGGGGTGATGGGTAATGGTGAGTGAATGGGTGTGTGGTGATGGATAATGGGTGAGTGAAAGTGTGGGGGGGGGGTGGGGGTAATGGGTGAGGTGAAAGGGTGGGGGTGATTGGTAATGGGTGAGTGAATGGGTTGGGGTGATGTGAATAGGTTGGCGTTAATACATACATTTCTATCTATCTATCTATAATAATATAAGCGAAAGTGTTGTGTGTGTGTGTTGTGTGGTGTGTCCGCTCCAGGTGCCGCCCCCTGTTGCGGAATCCCCTCATATGGCACAGTTTGGAACCGGCTCGAGCAGGGGAAGGTTTAAGCCCATTTATGAGATGATCCGATACTTTTTTTTTTTTTTTTTAGCAGCCTATTAGCGGAATTGTTTAAGAAAAAAAGTGGGTTGCGAGAATTGAGGAAATCTTTAGTAGGGTGATGGTTAATGGGTGAGTGAATGGGTGGGGTGATGGCTAATGGGTGTGGGGTGATGGCCCAATGGTTGGGGGGATGGGTGAGTGAATGGGTGGAGGGTGATGGGTGATGGGTGAGGGAATAGATGGGGGTGATGGGTAATGGGTGAGTGAATGGGTGTGTGGTGATGGATAATGGGGAGTGAATTGGTGGGGTGGTGGGTAATGGGTGAGTGAATGGGTGGGGGGTGATGGGTAATGGGTGAGTGAATGGGTTGGGGTGATGTGAATAGGTTTTGGGGGTTAATACATACATTTCTACATCCTGATTTTAGGGAAAACTAGAAGGGGCTATCTGGAGAGTCTGTGTTTGGTGGCCGAAGGCCTCCAAAACCCCAGGTGGTGGCGAAGGCCCCCCAATAGCCCTCCGCAGGAGCTAGCCAAAAGTTCCGCCCGGAGGGCGGGTTTGCGGCTAATAGTAATATATAAAGATAATGAAATAGTAGTGATAGTAATGATAATAATACTAATACAACAAAAAATGGTATGAATAGGAACAAAAGGGTAAATGATGGGAGTAAATCGTGAGATCAAAATGAAGTAATCTCCTACCACCACCACCACCACAACAACAACAAAAGCAACAACCCAAAAACAGCAACAGCAACAACAACAACAACAATAACATCAAAAAACAACAACAAAAACAAACATAAAAGGTCAACATATATACAACAAGAATATGATTTACAAGAATCAAATTTTTCAATCATTATTCACGATGCCCCTCCCCATTCTCTCCCATTCCTTCCTTCCTTCCATCCTTCCTTCCTTCCTTCCTTCCTTCCTTGTAAAACGCCTTCAGTAAGGAGGGGCCCGTGGTCCCTCCTACAGCGTGCTTCCCCCTTGTATGCTATTGTATTTTATCATATTGTATTGGCATTACGAAAGAATTACTGTGAAGGGTACCCACAGTTTTTTTCAGTGTTGGTGTGTGTGTGGTGTGTGTGTGGTGTGGTGTGGGTGTTTGGGCAAGAGTATAACAAATATATGCGCCCCCTACACGCACACACACACAAAACACACACACCACACACACACACACACACAACACCACACACACACCACACATACCAAACCCCGCATGCAGGAGGGTGGAGAACAGGATGAATGGGAGCGGAGGAGGAGAAGGAGGGAGGAGGAGAAAGACAAATAAGTAAAATGCGATGGGGGGAAATATTAAGCTTTTACATGCGCATGGATAAATTTGGTCACTTGAGAGAGAGGGGAGAGAGAGAGAGAGAGAGAGAGAGGAGAGAGGAGAGAGAGGGGAAAAAGAGGGGAGAGAGAGAGAGAGAGAGAAAGGGGAGAGAGAGTGAGAGGGGAGACGAGAGAGAGGAGAGAGAGCGGAGGAAGGAGAGAAGAAGGAAGAAGAAGAAGGGTAAAAGGAGAGAGAGAGAGAGAGAAAAAAGAGAAGAAGAGAGAAAGAGAGAGAGAGAGAGAGAGGGGAGAAAAGAGGAGAGAAGAGAGAGAGGGGAGAGAGAGGACAGGGAACTGACAGAGACAGAAAGACAAGAGACAAAATAAAGGTAAAAAAAAAAGCAAAGAAAAAAAAAAGAAAGAAGACAGGTGACCA
>JACEEZ010014335.1:0-27923 GCA_016584305.1 Chionoecetes opilio
TTCCTGGATATCCCACACTGAGCCGTACATGGGAGCAGCGTGTGTGTTCTTGATTGGTATGCATCCCTTTAAAAGGCTGTGATACCGTCAGTGCATTCGCTGGCCGGGGGAAGATGACGACACTCAAGCAGGTGAAGATGGACAAGACATACCAGGATGTTTTCCCACGAACTTGGGCGCTCATGGGAAGTGTTTCCTGAACTCTTTGAGAAGCTACGGGAAAAATCCCCTGCCACATGTACCTGCCATCTACCCACACAACTGAGGTGAAACAAGTTTCGTATGAGCTGTTCTGTGCGAGACGTGGAGAGGTGGAGTCAAGTCACTCCCTCCTTGGAGGACTGCCTCTTCATGCATGCACTACGTGCAAACTACCAGGCTGCGATCTGGAGGGAAGTCTGCAGACCCAGCCATTTTTTTGCGAACCCAAAACAGACTGTGGCTGGATGACAGATGAGGACGAAAGCTTGCTGTCAACTGGAGCGAGGCTCACCAGCACCAGATGCTGTTATGCAGCTACTGTCCGCAAGTGTGTGCGGTCATGCGAACTCCCTAAGTGCACTTGCCTCAGCAATGGCCTGAAGTGTACGGACATGTGCAGGTTACAGACATGCCAGAACAAGGCTATTGAAGAAGAGCCGGTAGCACAACAGTCAGATTCCGAGTCTGACGTAGAGATATTGAAGGGGTTTAATTGGCCAAAATAGTAAGTACAAGCACATGGCATGCTTAGTGTGTATTTACAGGACTTGATTAAATGTGACAATTACTATATTCATTTTATGACATTTAGGCATTCCTGTCCCCAAATTTGACATTTTAAAATTTTTCTGAATTTTCGGTAGGGTGTGTCTATTCAAGAAGTGAAAAACGACCATTAAGCTACCAGTGTGCAAGGGCTATCATATCAAAACATAAAACTAGAGACATGTAGCAAGCTAAAAACACCTAAGAGAATTAGTCACCCCGGGTGGTACCGATATCCCAAAATTCGGGTCTTGGCTCATGGACTATAGCATAACTGTTCAGGCTTGTATTGGTAAAAATAAAGATTTTGAACTTGCTAGATTTTCAAGCAAATTCAATTTTTTACGTTCTAAGGAGACCTACGTTCTACGTTTTACCTAATAGAGATATTTTTTTTTGTTTCAACATCTAAACAGTGAGTTTTGTCATTCGAAAAATAAATGACAAATGTAAAAATATACTCTTTCAGCGTTTTGACTGGAAAATACACTATCTCCACTACCTCAAACGGTATTATTTTACAATAGGACCAAAATTCCCTACACAATTGTGAGTTTGGTTTCTGTTTACCTTATTGGATTCTAGGAAACATTCTCTCTATGAACTTCCGTCGCAAACCATGACTTTTGGAGATAATGACATGTTTGTTTATAGGGAGGAGAAAGTTTTACGTCCGCCACACTCTTCTTCCCCTTGTGACCTGCATCGCCTCTGTTCTTCCTTTGCCCCGGATACTTTTTTTAAAGCAGATTTGGCTTTAGTTGGAGGTTAGGAGGCATGGGAATAGGTTAGGTTAGTTGATTAATTTAGTCGAAAGGGGGGGTTAGGTTACTTTAATTTTCATATCTCATATACACTCCTTCCTATAAAAGCGTCTTATATCTCTGAAAATAGTGATTTGCGACGGAAGTTCATATAGAGAAACTTTCTTAGAATCTATGAAGTGAACAAAAACCACTCCCATTGTGTAGGGAACTTTGGTCCTAGTGGTAAAAATTTACCCCTCAAACTAACTAACTTCACCTACCTAAGAAAAATGTAATGTTTGCACATGTTTTCCCTTGTTTTCTTTCACACTCGTTCTGACTTTCAAAACAGTAAAAGGTGAAAAATACTTTAATCAAGACCCAGTCATGTTATACATATTAGCCATGGTATACCTTCATGCAGCGAACTGTCGACGAAAATAGGAACAATCGCCGACGTAAAAAATTAGAACACTCGCCGCCGTCGGCGCCAACCGTTCTGGGTTTGTGTTTCGGTGAAAATTCATATCAGTGATAGTTCCATAAAACCTCATTTACATTATACCCACGCATGAATGAGATTCTCACCTCAAAGCTTTCCTTTTCCATTCTGAAGTGGGGACTTGAACTCGTAGTTGTTGTACATCGGAAGGTGTATTAACGAAATCCCTCCACCCTAGTTGGTTGACGTTTCCCTTTTCACATCTCTCTCGCCGGCGATTAACATTGCATCCTCCATTTCCTCCTCTCCAGCGATGATTTCATAGCCGGGGACATTTGCTATTGCTCCATAATAATCAAAGTCGTCAGGTACAGCGTGCGCCATTTCAATTTGTATTTTGCGTGGGCAGCTAAAGGGCAGTAGAGGAAAATGGTGAGGCGAGCCCAAACCCCACAGTCTGAGTTGTGGCGTCGTCGTTTCCATGGTAACGGCGAGGTTTGTTTACATACCACTGCAAGGGCCCAAAAGCGTTTGATAGAGGGGTGCGGGAAACCTGAACGGCGCAAGCCGCTCAAAACTTCTAAAACGCAGCCCTGATGTAAGTGTGGTCCGAGGGCTTCTTTTTCCCTTTTCTCCTGCCTCTGTCCACTCGTTCCCCCCGTTTCCTGCTTTCGTCACAAGATGACGTTATCATTTATGATAGCCATAACAACTGACTTAGGTACTTTGTTTGTGATCCAAACTTCCTTGGTCTAACAAAAGGTTGCGCAATCCTTTGTTCTCATGGCAACTTGTAAAAGAACATATACTTCTAAATGCATTATATGTACATGATTATATGTCATGATGATTCTAAAAATACACTGGTTCATTGATGTTAAGTACATGAAAATATCCTGTATGGAATTATAATACGTGTGACACTTGTTTGATAATAGTTGTAATTCAATAGTAATAGTTATGCAAGTTAATTATATGTTAGGAGTGATAACTGACTGACATTGCTCGGGCTGCTATATAATTTGCCCTTTAAAATTAGGCACATAAGAATTAGCTGGGAAAATAACAAATGGTACCCCTAATAAAGGCTAAATACATATAAAATATAAACTCTAAACTTCCCAAACTTAATTTCTATCGCAAAAAGGGGAGTAAAATCTAAGCTAAATCACAGAAAAATTTGGAAAACAATGGATTACATGATGTTCAACATCAAAGAAAATTACATGGCCGAGTAAAATTATATATGTGCCCAGTACTAGCGTGGGTAAATCCACAATGTGCAAATAACACTGTTAATAATTGTCAAGTGTAAGGTGTAGCAAGTGTACGTGTACCGTAGACGGTAGCTAGCAAGCTCAACTGTCAGCGAAAGTAGCTGTGAAAATTACATGGAAAAATTGAGAACATAACATTTCAAGTAATGAAATTGTACTCGTAAATTGTCAAGTAATCATTAAAAACCCTGAATGTGTCAAGTAATGACGAAGGCTCGTCTGACTGTAGAGCGCTGCTACGTGCATAGTATAACAATATATGTACCTACTAGTAATAGTACTGTGTCAGTAAAAGAATGCAATGGACTGTAGAATATAAGGAAAAATTGACAAGACCTCGCCTGATACAATCTGTGTGGGTGTATCAGTTTTGGGTAACTGTGGTGTAAGTAACCTAGTATTGTAAAAAAAGTAATAGTAAAAAATGGATGGATACACAATAATGTGGTTTGCATTGTGTGTGGGCAAGTCTAAGTTAGCCGAACATCATTCATAAATGAAAATAAAGCAAAGTTATTGTAGAAAATAAATTGACATCAGCGAGTGTAAAACTGACTGGCCCGAGAAATTGATGAATTTTTATTCGTCATTTGGGGAACAATGTTACGAGAGATAAGGTTAAACTGTAATCAATCAATATTTTCTGAGGTCTGTATTAAGACAAGTAGTCATTCGTAATTTCTCTGCGAGTTTGAATTTGTTGGTAAGTAGTGAAAATGCTTAGTTAGTTGTACATAGTAAGACATGTGAGCAGAATGTAGTTCATAGCGATGCGTGGGTGCGTGCATCACGTACATCATGTAGATGTGTAAGGAGTTATAGAGTAAATGCTTGTCATGCATATATTACCTAGGTTTGTACGTTGTAAGTACACAATCCTATCATTCAAGTAGTGATCGTGGTACAACAGGGAAAAACGTAAGTAAATAATTCCTGTAGTGAATGTAATTCATGTATCTTTAATACTTAAGGAAAATCAAATAAAAAGTGTAACTTGTGCAACAAATAAGTGTGTTTGTATTTCATGCAAGTAAATAAAGTATTGTAACAATAAGTGATTTAATAATTTCTTGAATTGAGGAATGTAAGTAAATAATGTCATGCAATGATAAGTGAGTAATAATTCCCTTTTAAATTTAGGAATGGAAGTAAATAATGTCATGCAACAATACGTGCGAAATAATTCCTTTAAATGTGGAATGTAAGTAGAAATTATATAATGGGAATGCACTGTGGTGCAACTTTTAAATGTTACATAATGTATTCTAAAGTGAAGAGTTATCTGTCATCCATTAGAGTTTCTATCCTGCAGGAGTTACAAGGTAAAAAAGCAAAAATATTCCTTTCTATAGTTGGTCAAAAATATGTAGCTAAACCCCCAAAATCGTAAAAACATCAATGTAAAGTATTTTCAAAGCGTATATAACATTGGCTTGGTGTGTGTGTAGGTGTGTCCTGTGTATCAAAATTAGTGCTTGGTAAAGCATCACCTGTATCTAATCCTCTAGTTACTCGAAAATTGACTCGCAGTAGACTACGCGTGACGATAGTAAAGGCCGGTTCCCATCAGCCCGCTTGTACGGCCCGTCTTACAACAAAAACCCCTCAACAATGACGTCACCATCATCAAACCGCTGAGTGGGATTTGTGGTAACTGGGGACAGTTGGCAACTCCGCTCGAGCGGACACCGCCGAGCGGGAGAGATGACTTGATTTAACTTTGTACGGCGGCCGTACAGTGGTATGGCGGTGCGGTAGACTTTGTTGTGACGTCACTGTGAGTCTTTGTGTTGTTTGGCGGCCGTACAAGCGGGAAGGTGGGAACCGGGGTTAAGACGTTCCTCAAACTAGACAATCACGATTGTGTCTCCGAACGACAGAGAACATTCAGGAATCAGGTTCAGTGTACTAGGGGAATGTATTTCACCAATCCCAATAATCCCCCAAACCCTGATTGGCATGATTGGCATTATTTTCACACACAAAGCTCTATAGCTTATATTGATACTATACACAACAAATCTACATATAATTATAATATTTACTACCTTCGCCCCCCCTCGTTCCGCCCCCCTTCCCCCATCCTTCACTTCAATGTAACGTAGCTATTTATTTCATGATTGGCATTATTTTCACACACAAAGCTCTATACTTATATTGATACTATCCGATATTGATATACTCTGAAACACGGAAGAAACAAGGAAAAACGAGCTTTATATACAGAAGCACATGGCCCTTACTCGCGCGCCGCCCTTTAAACGGTTACGCCCTACTCCCTTTTTAAAAACCACGTGAACGGCGTAGTAAGTTCGCGGGCGGTTAATTCGCGTTCCTATATGTTGCTACATCTTGTACGCTTGAAATCCGCTCAAATCTTTAATTTTGATTTTTTTCATATATCTCGACCTATTCAGAGGGTAGATTACTTAAGCAAGTAATCTAACCTAGAGTTCTTTCCGGCTTCATTGTTCATATTCTTTCTTCTAAAATTCCACAGAAACCTGACGTATATGTAACCCTTTCATATTGTTGAAATTAGGACGGGAAGGTGTATGACCTTTTGTTTTTATGTTAGTCTCCCTTAGTTAAAGAAAAGGGAAGACTACCACAAACCATAGAAAACTATAGTTTTCTATGGTGCACCATTTCAACGTTAGCATTTTTTTTTACTAATTTTCCCCACATATTTTTTTACTAGCCGAAAAGCCGCCCCCGGGGCGGACTTTTTGGCTAGCTCCTGCGGAGGGCTATTGGGGGGCCGAAGGCCCACCAAACACAGACTCTCCAGATAGCCCTTCTCTAACTTTCCTGAAATCAGGGATGTAGAAATGTATGTATTAACGCCAATTCATTCACATCACCCCAACCCATTCACTCACCCATTACCATCACCCCCCACCCATTAAACTCACCCTTACCCATCACCCCCCACCCATTCACTCACCCATTACCCATCACCCCCACCCATTCACGCCAAATGCACTCTAACCTTGCCCCCATTCGCAGAGAAAACTTTTTTACAAGCCAATATGCACTCTAGACTTGCCCCCATTCGTGGAGTAAACATTTTACAAGCCTATATGCACTCTAGACCTTGCCCCCATTCTTTGGAGTAAACATTTTACAACCAATATGCACTCTAGACCTTGCCACCATTCGTAGAGTAAACTTTTTACAGCCAATATGCACTCTAGACCTTGTCCCATTCGTGGAGTAAACATTTTACAAGCCTTATGCACTCTAGACCTTGCTCCCTTTCGTGGAGTAAACATTTTACAAGCCAATATGCACTTAGACCTTGCCCCCATTCGTGGAGTAAACATTTTACAAGCCAATAGGCACTCTAACCTTGTCCCCATTCGTGGAGTAAACATTTTACAAGCCAATATGCACTCTAGACCTTGTCCCCATTCGTGGAGAAAACATTTTACAAGCCTATATGCACTCTAGACCTTGCCCCCATTCGTGGAGTAAACATTTTACAAGCCAATATGCACTCTAGACCTTGCCCCCATTCGTGGAGTAAACTTTTTTACAAGCCAATATGCACTCTAGACCTTGCCCCATTCGTGGAGAAAACATTTACAAGCCAATATGCACTCTAGACCTTGCCCCCATTCGGGGAGTAAACATTTACAAGCCAATATGCATTCCTAGACCTTGCCCCCATTCGTGGAGTAAACATTTTACAAGCCAATATGCCCACTCTAGCCCTTGCCCCCATTCGTGGAGTAAACATTTTACAACCCCAATATGCACTCTAGACCTTGCTCCATTCGTGGAGTAAACATTTACAAGCCAATATGCACTCTAGCCCTTTGCCCCATTCGTGGAGAAAAACTTTTTACAAGCCAATATGCACTCTAGACCTTCCCCCCATTCGTGGAGTAAACATTTTACAAGCCAATATGCATTCTAGACCTTGCTCCCTTCGTGTGGAGTAAACATTTTACAAGCCTATATGCACTCTAGACGTTGTCCCCATTCGTGGTGTAAACATTTTACAAGCCAATATGCACTCTAGCCCTTGCCCCCATTCGCGGAGTAAACATTTTACAAGCCAATATGCACTCTAGACCTTGCCCCCCAATTAGTGGAGTAAACATTTTACAAGCCAATATGCATTCTAGACCTTGCTCCCATTCGGATTTAAACATTTAACAAGCCAATATGCACTCTAGACCTTGCTCCCATTCGTGGAGAAAAACATTTTACAAGCCAATATGCCTCTAGACCTTGCCCCCATTCGTGGAGGTAAACTTTTTACAAGCCAATATCACTCTAGACCTTCCCCCCATTGTGGAGTAAACATTTTACAAGCCAATATGCACTCAGCCCTTCCCCCCATTCGTGGAGTAAACATTTTAGAAGCCAATATGCCTCTAGACCTTGCTCCCATTCGTGGAGTAAACATTTTAAAGCCAATATCCCACTCTAGACCTTGCCCCATTCGTGGAGTAAACATTTAGAAGCCAATATGCACTCTAGACTTGCTCCCATTCGTGGAGTAAACATTTTACAATCCAATATGCACTCTAGACTTGCCCCCATTAGTGGAGTAAACATTTTAAAAAGCCAATATGCATTCTAGACCTTGCTCCATTCGTGGAGTAAACATTTTACAAGCCAATATGCACTCTAACCTTGCTCCCATTCGTGGAAGTAAACATTTTAAAAGCCAATATGCACTCTAGACCTTGCCCCATTCGTGGAGTAAACGTTTTACAAGCCTATATGCACTCTAGACCTTGCCCCCATTCGTGGAGTAAACATTTTACAAGCCAATATGCACTCTAGCCCAAATGCCCCCATTCGTGTAGTAAACATTTTAAAAGCCTTATGCACTCTAGACCTTCCCCCCATTCGTGGAGTAACATTTTACAACCCAAATATGCACTCTAGACCTCCCCCATTCGTGGAGTAAACATTTTACAAGCCAATTATCACTCTAGACCTTGCTCCCATTCGTGGAGTAAACATTTACAAGCAATATGCACTCTAGACCTTGCCCCCATTTGTGTAGTAAACATTTTACAAGCCTATATGCACTCTAGACCTTGTCCCCATTCGTGGAGTAAACATTTTAAAAACCCTATATGCACTCTAGACCTTGCCCCCATTCGGGGATAAAGATTTTACAACCCCATATGCACTCTAGACCTTCCCCCCATTCGTGGAGTAAACATTTACAAGCCAATATGCACTCTAGATCTTGCCCCCATTCGTGGAGTAAACATTTTAAAAGACAATATGCACTCTAGACCTTGCCCCTTTCGTGGAGTAAACATTTTACAAGCCTATATGAACTCTAGACCTTGTCCCCATTCGTGGAGAAAACATTTTACAAGCCAATATGCACTCTAGACCTTGCCCCCATTCGCAGAGTAAACATTTTACAAGCCAATATGCACTCTAGCCCTTGCCCCATTCGTGGAGTAAACATTTTACAAGCCTATATGCACTCTAGACCTTCCCCCATTCGTGGAGTAAACATTTTACAAGCCTATATGCACTCTAGACCTTGCCCCATTCGGGAGTAAACATTTTACAAGCCAATATGCACTCTAGACCTTGTCCCATTCGGGAGTAAACATTTTACAAGCCAATATGCACTCTAGATTTGCCCCCATTCGTGGAGAAAAACATTTTACAAGCCTATAGCACTCTAGACCTTTTTGCCCTCTATTCGTGGAGAAAAACATTTTACAAGCCTATATGCACTCTAGACCTTGCCCCCATTCTTTGGAGTAAACATTTTACAAGCCTATATGCACTATAGACCTTGCCCCATTCGTGGAGTAAACATTTTACAACCCTATATGCCACTCTAGACTTGCCCCATTCGGGGATTAAACATTTTACAAGCCTATATGCACTCTGACCTTCCCCCCATTCGTGGATAAACATTTTACAAGCCAATATGCACTCGAGACCTTGCCCCATTCGTGGAGTAAACATTTTACAAGCCAATATGCACTCTAGACCTTGCTCCCATTCGTGGAGTAAACATTTTACAAGCCAATATGCATCTAGCCCTTGCCCCCATTTGTGGCGTAACATTTTACAAGCCTATATGCACTAGACGTTGTCCCCATTCGTGGTGTAAACTTTTACAAGCCAATATGCATTCTAGACCTTGCTCCCATTCGTGGAGTAAACATTTTACAAGCCAATTTTGCACTCTAACCCTTGCCCCCATTGTGGAGTAAACATTTTACAAACCAATATGCACTCTAGACCTTGCCCTCATTCGTGGAGTAAACATTTCACAAGCCAATATGCACTCTAGACCTTGCCCTCATTCGTGGAGTAAACATTTTACAAGCCAATATGCACTCTAGACCTTGCCCCCATTAGTGGAGTAAACATTTTACAAGCCAATAGCATTCTAGACCTTGCTCCCATTCGTGGAGTAAAACATTTTACAACCCAATATCACTCTAGACCTTGCCCCCATTTGGCGAAAAACATTTTAAAAGGGCCTATATGAACTCTAGACGTTGTCCCATTCGTGGTGTAAACATTTTACAAGCCAATATGCATTCTAGCCCTTTGCTCCCATTCGTGGAGTAAACATTTTACAAGCCAATATGCACTCTAGACCTTGCCCCCATTAGTGGAGTAAACATTTTACAAGCCAATATGCACTCTAGACCTTCCCCCCATTCGTGGAGTAAACTTTTTACAAGCCAATATGCACTCTAAACCTTGCCCCCATTCGGGGAGTAAACATTTTACAAGCCAATATGCACTCTAGACCTTGCCCCATTCGTGGAGTAAACATTTTACAAGCCAATATGCACTCTAGACCTTCCCCCCATTAGGGGGAGTAAACATTTTACAAGCCAATATGCACTCTAGACCTTCCCCCCATTCGTGGAGTAAACATTTTACAAGCCAATAGGCACTCTAGCCCTTGCCCCTTTGATCACTTTGATTTTGTTTTTGATCACTTTGATGTGGTCGGGTTGACTGTTTTACGTCTGATGCATTTGCCATACACAAGAATCCATTTCAATCATTCACCCCCTTTTTTGTGAACCAGTTTCTCCCTATTTCTCCCTATTTTTCCCAAAAGATGCTTCTTCAGATACATCTTGAGAAGCCAAAATTGCCCTTCAAATTATTGCTACCTCTGAAAATCCGTGTGACCAAAACACGACAAGGTGTTTGCCTTTGCTGAATAATTGCAGCCTGAATATTGACGCAAAAATTGCTCATGTGACCGCGGCTTTAGAAGGGGCTATCTGGAGAGTCTGTGTTTGGTGGGTCGAAGGCCCCCAATAGCCCTCCGCAGAAGCTAGCCGAAAAGTCCGCCCGGGGCGGCTTTGCGGCTAGTAATGTACATATAAGCTCACCACAGAGTTATCCCTAGCGCCCACTGTTACGTATATGTAACAAAATTTTATAAATTAATAAAATTAAAAAAAATATATATATATTTTCTACCCTAATAACCCCGTGTTACACCCATGTAACATACAGACAGCGTCTGGTGTCCTAACGTTTTCTTCAAGTATGAGAGAGGTCCAGTCAACTTGGTGATGGCACAGGTGAAATCTGTGAATATTTTTGCACTGCTTTTGTGTCACCTCCCCCAACTATTTACGGGTAACTAATGTATTTTGTAGTTATGTAATTGATTGATTAGATGTTACTGAAGATATGCAGAAGATTTATAAAAGCAAAAATGGTATCCTTTTTTTTTTTATATATGAATATATAATGTGTTCATATATGTAACATTTGGGGCCTTGAGGTGTATATTCACTGTAAATGCTATATCTTTTTTTTGTGTAGGGCATACATTCCAACGTTGTTAGCAGTTGTTTGTTGTAATAAACGAAAAAAATGATAATATATGATTTTTAATGAGGACTCAGTGTATTGGTATTACCGCTTACGTGTACCCCAATCCCTCCATAAAAATCCATAACCCTAATCCATAAAAAAAAAAAAAGGAAATTTGTATTTACCTATGTTTGTTTTTTTATTTTATTTATACATCTATATTATCTTATTTCTTTTATTTATTTATCTATTAAACTGTTTATTTTTTTTATAGAAAATGGCCAATGTTATGTGAGGCTCTGCTTCACTGAGAGGCGTAATCCTTCAAGGAGTTCCATATATAATGCAAATTTATAAGACTATGAATCAATCAATCATTGGGGGCATACGTCGGGGGGCGCGTCGCCTCACCCACCCTACAATGCCACTCCCCCGAGTCCCCCCTGCAGGCTCCCTGCCATACCCAAACAATTCCAGACAGGAAGTATCAACTTGCCCAGCCACGAGCCTTTTGGGCGCCCCCTTGGGCCCCCTCCACGCCGGATTGTCTCTTACAGAGATACAGCCCGATGGGAAGGATCGGTTTCAGGATAGCGTGCCAAAATGCCCATATAGCCGAAGTTGGCGCTGACGGACTATTCAGGTAATAGGCCTCTATTCAGTCTCACGGTGTAATCGCTGGTTTGAGACGTAATCATCCCCGCGATCCGCATGATTCTTCGAAGACAAATTACTACCAAAGGCATCGATTCGCCTCTTCAAGTCGCTATTTAGTGTCCATGTCTCACACCATAGAGTAGAGAGATTTACAAGCGACTTAAAAATCCGGATCTTTGTCCTGCCAGGTACGGACAACGCCAAATACTCCTGCTGAACAAATCCATAAAACACCGTGGGCTATGCCAATCCGTCGCAAGTAAGACTTCTTGACGTGACCCGCCGTCATTTGGACTGCGCTACCAAGGTATATAAAACTTTCCAAGATCTTAATGTCCTCGCCGCCCCGCATGAACAGACTGTACTGTTTCATCTAGTAAGCCCCCAAACACCTGGACCTTGGGGCTTGAGCCAGCTGAGAAACCGCAAGTCCCCAAAGCTTTGCCTCCGTGCAGTGCCTCGAGAGCCATTACCAGGACCTCCAGCGACTCAGCAAAGATTAACTGCATCCTCGGCAAAAACAAGATCAGTGATCTTGATATTGTCGAGGGATGCTCCACAATCACTTTGATCTACAACTTTGCCCAATACCCAGTCCATACAAGTGTTGAAAAGGACGCACCCTTGCCTCACTCCTGATTCACAGGAAAGAAGCTGGATACACCTGCCCCCCACTTCACAGCACTCTCAGTCCCAGAGTACAGACCAATCATCAAAACAATAGTCCTTGCAGGAATCCCCCGAAGTCGCAGAAGATCCCCGTGACTCACGATGCACTGAATCAAAAAGCCTTTTTTGAGATAACATAGGCTGCAAGCATCCCCTGTCGAAACTCACGTTGGGGTTCCACCAGGACACAAAGTACTAGGATACGGTCCGTTGTTGACTTACCAGGGGTGAACCAAACTGCTGAGGTCTCTGATGGCCTAAGCAGATGACAGCGGATCCGTGTCCCGCAATAGATGGGCAAGCACCTGGCCCGGCACGCCGAGCAGTGTAATGCCGCGGTTATTGTTACAGTCCTGACGGTCCCCTTTCCCTTTCCAGATAGGAGACCTGCCCCCTTTCTCAGTCAGGAGGAAGGTAGCTGATTACCCCCACGGCCCGTCAGGACAGCATGCAACCCGCGGGTCTCACCCCCAGCTTTGAAGAGCTCTGCACTGATATTACAGAAAACCCGCTGCCTTTCCACCCCTCAAAATTTGCGACAGCCTCTCTGACTTCGTCAAGAGAGGGTGCGGTTTCGTCAAATGGGAGGATCGACATCTACTGGACGTGAAGAATAACTATTATTTTGTGTTTAATTTTTAAAACTCATACGTTACTTATTTTCTATTCTAATGTAATAATCAGTAATGTTCAATAAATGTATAATTGCAATTTCAACATGTCCATTATGTTTTTCATAATCGCAACACAATAAATATAGTCGAAACATTATCATATTTTCATTACCGATATAAGAAGGATGTAAGTGGGCCTGATGTGGATGTCCTGCAACAATATGGGCAGCACAATGACTGACCTACCAGCAAGCCCGAGCTTCTGTGGCTCATACTACTCCCCTCTCTCCCATTGTGGTGCACGAGGATGATGTTGGCATGAGATTCTTCCTTCTGCATGTTTTAATTTCTCTCTCTTTCTCTCTCTCTCTCTCTCCCCTCTCTCTCTCTCTCTCTCTCTCTCTCTTTATATATATATATATATATATATATATATATATTTTTATATATTATATATATATATATTATATAAATATATATTATATATATATATATTTTATAATATATATATATAATATATATATATATATATATATATATATATATATATATATATATAGAGAGAGAGAGAGAGAGAGAGAGAGAGAGAGAGAGAGAGAGAGAGAGGGGAGAGAGAGAGAATATATATATATATATATATATATATATATATAATATATATATAATAAGAGAGAGGAGAGAGAAAAGAGAAGAGAGAGAGAGAGAGAAGAGGAGAGAGAGAGAGAGAGAGAGAGAGAGAGAGAGAGGAGAGAGAGAGAGAGAGAGAGAGAGAGAGAGAGAGAGGGGGGGGGAGAGAGAGAGGAGAGAGAGAGAGAGAGAGATATTATGTTTATGTTTGTATGATTTCTTAGGTACCTTAATTGCTATTGATTATGCTGATCTGTCAGTACATAAATAATCAGTCAGAACAACTGCTTGGTACATTTAAGAGTAATGTTCATCCTCTAATCAACTTTTCTCTTTTATTTTAACTGAACTTCAATAAAATGTTTTCCCTTTTAGTCTTCCATAATGGATAATTTAATTGAAGATGATGGGGGGGCGGGGAAAATGAAGAACCCCATTGGCCAATTCAGGCAAGTATCCAGTCAGTTTCACAGGGGCTAGGTCAACAGGGGGCTGCCATCGCAGGACAGGCCAGCAGTGGAGCTGCCATCCTTGCAGTAGTAGAAATTTTAGGCTAGTTGCAGTAGTAGATTTTAGTTAGAGGCCTTCCAGCAACCAAATCAGGAAGAGGAAGCTGGTGAAAAGCAAAAATTATAAGAAGAGTTAAAGAGGAAGAGAGTTTTTGCCTTCACCTGAATAACAATCTGTCCTTTTTCAAACTGCAAGATGTGATATAGTAGATATGCAATGATATGCAAGATATGCATAGTAGAATAAATTAAGATAGTAGAATAAATTAAACTGTTTTGGAAATCCTATCAGAAAACATGAGAATGAGGATGAAAGCTTTTTGAACACATTACCAAATGTGCAGCTCTTGTTACAGCATTTGTGCTAAGTTGTAGAATATATAGACGCAAGAAAAGAAGTAATGTAACGGGAGTATGCATTGGGTACTAGCAGTAAACAACGCTAGAGTATGAGAAGAAAAAGGATGGAAGCATCCAAAGGACTAGGCATCGAGTATAGAAAAAGTAGTTCAAATCAGTGCAATTGTACATTGAGATAACTAGCAAGACCTACAATGGCTGGTGATTTTCAATGACTTGTCTGAATTTGTTTATTAAACCTCGAATCCTTACGGAAGTACAAATTTGTATAACTGTACATATATGTATTGTCTATGAACATGGGATTCTATTTCCCTAAAATATACCTACTATACTGCTTAAACAACCACTGCTTCTCAAATGCAAAACTGCGTGTTCCGTTGTAGAAATTAAATAATGTCCCATTTAAATTTTTAGTTTTGAATACAAACACAATATAATCATATTTGATTAATTACTTAATGATAAAACAGGTGACAACATCTGAACCACTACTGCTCAAACCACAAAGAGCATTTTCCCAGTTGTATTCCACTATCATTAACTATTTCATCATTACTTCCTCATTATCATCACCACCACATCCTGAATGACATATCCACCTTCATCCAAGGGTGTCCTCGTCCATATCAGCTATATTGGGTGAATTACAGCACCAGCCCTGATCTATCTTTTTGTTGGGTCCTGCAACTCTGTACAGAGTGGTGTTTTCAAACAAGCAAAAACCCCGACTCGTTAACACTCTCCAAATGCTTTTTCAACACAGTTTCTTCTAGTTGTAACAATGAGCTGCATTATACTTCGTTTTTTTTTATTTTCTTGTGTTAAGTAATGGGGTCAATACAGGTAGTACCCCCCGACATGGATATTCCACTATCTCCAAGTACATAAATTCCTTTGATATTCTCCCTTGTTCAATAGCTTGGTACGAAGACAAAGATATGAGTTGTCAACAATTCTAAATCATTGAGCACTAAGTGGAAGTGGGCCCACTGCAAATATGTAGTGAAATTTTAAATTGTAATCACACATAGCCTGGACATTCATGAGTGACATGAAGTCCTTTCTACACCGGTAATGTTCAACATTATCTCCTGGGTTTTGATGGGTATGTGTGTGCCATCTAAGCACCCAAGTATTTCCCGGCATACCTGCTATATCGAAAAATTTTGTGGTTTCTGCCGAGTTTCATTGGTGTTGGACATTTAATGTAATTTTGGGTGCTAGAGAGGCAATCATCCTTAATGTGCGCTTAAATGAACCTGCACACATAAGTTGCTGACATTTGGTACAATCAGCAACACAAAGCTGAAAGTTTTCCAGTAGCAAGGTAGCGAAGTGTTACTAGGAGCTGTAGGTTCAATGGTATACTGCATCCTGAGAGAAACAGATAAATACATGCACCAATTTTATTCAAACAGTGTATAACATGTGTATAATAAAAACTATCAAAATTACATGATACTAAAATCTAAGATAATATCTATAACATATAAAAACTCTTCTGAGGAAAGATGGCGATAGCAGAGTGATTAGCGTCTCCAAGTGGCGTACTCGCTGACCCGAGTTAAATCTCCGATAGGACCGATAGCCTCCTTTTTAAAATCTTTTTGCTTTTTGCAACCGTCGAGTGGCCTAAGAACACCCACAATGAATTGATTGTAATTATTGAGATGATATAATGCATACAAATATGCAACATTTAAGTACCTCTGCCATTGACGATCCTCGGAGAAATTTTGACGTATCTTTTCAAGTAGATCTGACACAGCATCTTAAGCCTGTAGCGCTGAACAAATTCTTCTTCGGTCAAACACTTGAAAAGGGTCACTACGAGCACGAGCATTCATGCGGGGTACTCGTATTTCTTTAAATTTCTTGAAGCTGGCGATACTCCTCCGGCAGAACTTCATGCAAGGCGAACATGCTGATCTGTTAGTTTGAAATATAGTTTGCAGTTTGATTGCTCGGGCCCATTAGTAGTTGGTATCCAAAATATTTTCCCTACAAGTTATCATGAGTTTCTTATATGCAAATAACTTGCCTGTGTATACTTCCCCAGTAATTCTTTTAACAACTTTGTATATCTTACGCATACGTAAGTATGCATTTGTATATCTTACGCATAGGGTAAGTCACGCCATGTACTTCGCGAACACTTGGGGCGAGGCAATTCCATCAATTTCTCAAATCTTTTCCTTGTCTAAAAATGTTCGCTCAGGCTCCCCCTTGGAGACCCGCTCCACCCCTCCTAAATAGCCACACCTGTTTAAAACCTTTCCCCGACTTTATAGCTCCCTGATGAGTAATTATAGTTTTAAATCCCGCACCAACAGTAATGACAATTTAACAGCTCCCCCCCCTCCCTCCCCTCTTTCCCTCCCCCTTCCTCCTTCCATTGAGCCCTTCAACTGGGTCCTTCCTCCATCACACGGGATGAAGTAATTTTTTAAATATTTACATTCTTTGTTTTCGGAAAAAAATGGCTATAGCAAAATATATTCGTAACACTGAGAGCAAGGTTTTTTTTTTTTTTGTGTGTGTGTGTGTGTGTGTTTTGGGGTGTGTGTGTGTGTGTGTGTGTATGTGTGTGTGTGTGTGTGTGAAGTTTTAAAACTTTAATAACTAAAAAATAATAAACTTTCTTGTAAAGTTATTCATGAGGTTCTGAATACCTAAAAGTAACTAGATAGCCAAGGCTGGAATTGTTAATATATTGAGCATATGCTGTGGACTACAGTTATAATTAGTTGATAGTTTAATGATTGTTTAAAATTAGTATTTAGGAATTATGTTTAATGATTATTATGTTTTAAGTTAGTATTTAGGAATTATGTAATATCAATATTTATACCTGCTTTACTGTGGTCAATAAAAAACTATCTATCTATCTGTGTGTGTGTGTGTGTGCGCGTGGAATGTAGCCAATAATATTGTTTGGAAATATCTATAATTAAAGTATTTTTAATTTTACATTATGTATGTGTATATTCCTCATTGTGTGATAGTGTCAGAAAAGAGAGAGAGAGAGAGAGAAGAGAGAGAGGGGAGAGTAAGATGAGAAGGAAAACGAGAATAGAGAGAGAAGCAGAGAGAAGAAGGGGAGATAGGGCTAATTTTTTGGAAAGGTTTTTAACTCCTGCCCCAAACCCAACCACTAAAGACATTTAATAAGTGACGTCTCGGGGCTAAAAACTTTATCTTCTTGTGCCTCAAGGGAAGGCTTTCTGATCCATTACATCCCATAAGCTAAGTGGAGATATAGGGCCCGGACCCATATATAAGCATGTATGAAATGTGCAGTCACTTAGCCTTCACCAGATTCTGTCAACCCCACACACACACACCAACACACACCCACACACGAACTTCGTATTAATTGATTAATATACTTTCTTTAATCAATAGTTTTTTTCACTTAATTTTTTACTACAAAAATTTTATACTCTCTCTCTCTCTCTCTCTTCTTCTCTCTCTCTCTCTCTCTCTCTCTCTTCTCTCTCGCTCTAGAATATACAATCGATTCAAATTTTGACTAGTTTACTACTGCTATGCCAAAAAATAGCATAGCAATAGTAATAGTATAGCAGTAGTGGTGGTAGTATTTGCCTTGTTTAGCAGTAGGTGTTAATGAATAGTAATTATAGTTTTAAGTCTCGCAATTACACTAATGACAGTTTTTAACAGCTCTAACAGAGGGAGAGAGATAGGGAGGAGGGAAGGAGTGAGGGACGGAAGGAGGGACGGAAGGAGGGAAAGGGTGGATGGAGGGAGGGAGACAGAAAGGAAAAGATGAAAGGGGGGGAAGGGAGGAGGAGACAGAAGGACCCCCAGGGAGGAGGAACAGGTGTTGTAAGAAGCAGTAAGGGAAGGGAGAAAAGGGAGGGAAGAAGGGAGGGAGACAAAAGAGTAGAGGAAGGGGGAAAAGGGAGAAAGGGTTAACTGAAATTTAAAGAGGAATGGGAGGAAGAAAAAGATGACGTGACGAGAGCGAGGGGAGAGAAGAGAGAAGGGGAGAGGGGAAGGAGAAGAGAGAGAGAGAGAGAGAAGAAGAGAGAAGAGAAGAGAGGGGAGGAGAGAGAAAAGAGAGAGAGAGATGGAAGAAAGGGAGAAAGGGTTTTCTGAAATTAAGAGGAAATGGGAGGGAAGAAAAAAAAAGACGTGAAGAGAGCGAGAGAGAGGGGAGAGAGAGAGAGAGAGGAGGGGAGAGAGGAGAGAAGAGAGAGAGAAAAGAGAGAGAGAGAGAGAGAGAGAGGGGAGAGAGAGAGGGGAGAGGGGAAAAAATCCAGGAGGGAGAGATGGCCAGTTTGGGATAATTTTTTAAAAACAAAAGGGGAAGGAGGAGGAAGCCTGTGTCCGGGTTTGGGATTATGAACAATTTGGAAATAGAAAAGGGTGGAAGTGAAAAAGGACCGAGCTGGTTTCCGGGTTTATTGGCGGTGCCGTAACCTCAACATTCCTTTTAAAAAATTCTCTTTAAATAAACAACGGTGAATTCCTTTCGTCAAATTTTGATTTTTCCGGAATTACCTGGGATCAAGTTTTTTAAAATTTCTTTTTTCCCTTTAAAGGCCTAGGTGAACTTTTTGCTAACTTTTTATTTTTTTTTTAAAAGAAAATATAACCATATGGAAGTATGCATTATGATATTTGATAAATAATTGCATTGTAAGGCATTGGTTTTGGGGGGGCAACCCGGTGCTGCCCAAATCGGCGGCGTAACCTTTTTTTTTTTCGGAAAATTAACCCAAGGGTATGGAAAACTGCTCATATAGATGGCGTTGTCGTCCCTTTGCGTGTGGCGAAGGACTTACGCTTTGGGGTTTACTCCTTGGTGGGAGCAAGGCCAAAAAATTTACGGCGGGTCAAGTAAAAGCCTTCGGGGGAAAATTGGGTACCCGGGTGTTATGGATCGCTTCAAGGGAGAAAAGGGGGTTGTCCGGTACCGTAGCACAAATCGGATTTCAAGTCGCTGTGAACCCGTTTACCTATGGTTGTAGACATGGCACTAATGTGATGAAGGAGATATGCCTTTGGAAAATTTTAAATGGGGCGCGGTATACTGCAAACAGCGATGACTCTTTTGGCATCGAGGATACCTATGTTCAGCCAATTTGGTTTCTTGGACTACCCGAAAGATCATCGGGTGTATCGTAGAGACAATCGGCGTGGAGGAGGCCAAGGGGGCGCCCACAAGACTCTGGCTGGGTAAGTTGATGTTTCTTGTCGAGAGCTCTTGTATGGAAAGGAGCCTGCTGGGAACGTCGCGCGTGGTGACCCCGGAGTGGCGATCGGGTAGGGTGGGCGAGGCGAACGCAGCCCCCCGCGTATGCCCCCAATGGATGATGATAGGTTGAAGTATGATTAGTGATATTTGTAACTACCTTGCATTGTAAGCATTATGGGAAGGACACTAAGGCTGCCCAATCTCGGCGTTACCAAAGGTTCTCAATCTACAGGGTATCAATCATCAATCATTAGGGCCATACGTCGGGGGGCGCGTCCCTCGCCCACCTACGAGCCACTCACGGGGGTCACACGCGCAGTTCCCCATGCAGGCTCCTTTCCCATACCAAAACAGTCATCGACACGACCATCACTTGCCCCAGCCACGAGCCTTGTGTCGCCCGCCTTGCCTCCTCCACGCCAGATTGGTCTCTTACAGATACAACCCGATGGAAGGAGCGGTTTCAGGTAAACTGCAAGACTTCTTGACGTGACCCGCCGTCATTATGGACTGCGCTACCACGGTATGTAGAACTTTCCAAAATCTCAAATGTCCTCGCCACACGCATGAACAGACTGTACTTGTTGGAAGCACTAGGCTGCCCACTCGGCGTTACCAAGGATCCCTCTATGTTATGTGCAACAACAGCGGCGCAAAAGCCGACTGAGAAATCCTGATTTGTTGGTGGAAATGCCGCTCATTGGTAAGGACCCAACGAAAGGGACCGACTGGAGAATTAGCCCTCAGTTTCCGTTAGTCCCGTCTCAGAGACTCAGCCGTACTGGCGCGTGCGAGCTCTCTCTTGAAGCTCCATCCCCCTAGATATATCTTTTTCGGTACTCACTCTTAAGGCCCCATCCACGTGCAGATTTGGTCGGTTAGACTTGATTCCAGACAACCTGATCCGATGGATCCCCACCACTAACGATCCGACCGGAGGAAACTCAAGCCACCAGTTTAGTTGGTGCATAAGAACGGCGGAGGTCCGTATCTCCTGATGGCCTCGTCAGGATGGCAAGTCCAGTCCTTCGTGTGCCGCACCCAGCCGCACGAACACTCTCCTCTCTTTTTTTTCACATGGATCATCTCTTACGGGCTCAAGCTAGCCCGTGGTCCCTCCTGCTAAAGAGGCCCGACAAAAAGAAAAAGAAAGAAAAAGAATTTAACTTTTGCTGGAGCTGCCGCGGTGGCTTAACGACTGAAAGTTACCAAAAAAAGAGAAACCAAAGCAAATGTGATCAAAGACTGGCTGTTACAAAGAGAAAACATTTCCTCACATTTCTTTGTTAGAAGAATTTTAAAAAACTTTGCTTACCAGGTGTGTACGTGGTTTATAGCTACTAAGAATTGATTCCGAGCCATAACTGGAGCTGAATGCCCTTGTAACACAGCCACTATCGAGAAAAAGACATTAATATGCGTCAGGCAATAAGTCCACATGAAATGACTAACTGCAACACTACGATTCCTTGCTACGGACTACACACTGCTTATGAATATTTCTGTCTCGTTTTTCCTGTGGCCATCTCTCTCGTGTCAAACTTTGGGTCGTTTTCTACTATACTGAAAAGGTGCACAGAGCCGCCTACATATGTGAGAGTACTCAAGAAACAATATATGAAGGTTAACTACATATTGTATTTGTTTAAACATGTTGCTTTTTATGTGTGATGTACAAGACCAGCGCAATGCTCTAGAAAAAAATGCTTCCCTTGTCCAACATTGCACATTTGACCTGTGCATGCAGTAATTGCACAATAGGTGGTGTAGTGTACCCAATAGTAACTTCCCTCCATGAATAATGTTGGTTTATGAACTTCATATTCACAAATTGGTTACCGGAATAAAATAAAATGCCGTCATTAAGTCATATAACAGCTACATACACCAAGAACTCTTATTCACCATTTTTTTGTATCTCAACCCTATCATAACTTTTTAGCAGTCTATGTATCTCCTTAAATTACATTAATTACATGGAAGAAAAAGCTTGCGAGTTCAACAAAATTATATAACGTAGGAAGTTATCACCTGTACATGTTCACCGTTGTTTGAGTAAATTCACAGGAGATTGTGTGTTGTACTGGTGGAGTGGTGCCTGTGAGTTCATACCAATTGACTTATGTGTATTACTGTGTAAATTGAGTTACTATTGTTGTGCCTGGGGGGGGATATATTGCGTTTGCAAGTGATAGTTAGTAGTACTGGTTCTGAAGTAACCATCAACTTTGTGGTTGCCTTTAGCGTTCCCTGAAGTTGCATACCTTCATACAACACATCATGTATCAATTTTTCTAGGCGATCAGTTACATATTTGCGTCATTTTCCTCATGTTTCGTAGCAACTTTTGTTTTCCTGTGCGTTAAAATTCATCCCTCTTCACGGCGAAAGTCGCGATGCTTCATCACCGCTATTGATAGCAAACTCATTCGGCGAGACGTCCTCTGATTCTTGTTCCTTTTTCAGATTACTGGATCGATGCAAATGTTAGTATCAGCGCAGCCGAGCTTGGTTCCTTTGCTAGATAACAGTGCTCTTTCATTTCATGGATAGGGGACAGTTGTATGGTGTCACTACCACAACTGTCTCCTTTCCTAAAAACAAGACAACTTCTTAAAAACAGAACAAAACTTCCTGGCTAGGAAACGAGCGAAAACCGTAGTGATGCACCGGTCGTGATCTTCTTGGGAGCTGGTGGTGCTTTAAAAACAGTAGCATTTTGTAATACCACAGCTGAGGGAGTAAACTCATCTGCGTTGCAACAGATTTCATAGAGATGCAGTTTTTTTCTCATTTCTTTCCTGAACACAGTTTCGGATATTATTTTATTATTTTCTTACTGTTTTTCTATATTAGCCTCACTGTCCTCGCTCCTTCAGTTTCCTTCAACCAATACTTCATACGCTTCCTTTCTCTTGTTCTAGTCCCATATCCCTTTGTTTTTTTATTTTCCTAAGCATTCATAGCTCCCGATAAGTTGATACATCTGTCCAGAACTGCTTGTCTGCAAAGAGCATCATCTTCGTGTCCTTTCGCGCCGCTGTCAAAAGCGATACTGACGGTTGCCTCTCGAACTCGATCACACACGCACGATGCATCCGGTCTGAACCGGATGATCTGTACGATCTAAAGCTAAACACTGCTTGTCGCCATCCGACCAGCTGTCAGTCGTCGTACAGACCAAAATCACCCCAATCACGATCCAATCTGGTCGATTCAACCAGATCTGGTCCGTGGTCTCAAGACCAGATCGCAGCCGTGGATGGGGCCTTTACAAGGATGTGGAGGGAGTGATAGTACACGTGAGTTTGGAAGGTGTGGTGTGTGTGTGTTTGTGGCACGTCACGTAAAGAAGTCAGAGACATAGGCTGCCGTGACGAGTTGTATGTGTCGGCCCGCCTAAAACTAAAAAAAAATTGACTGCAAGCTCACACACATCACAATCGTTCCAGGGGGGGGCCTTGCACTAACCAGTCTCTGTTCCCGGTGCGACTGTAAACACACATGGCTCCGACTCCAGGGAGGCCTATCGCTGGTATACACTTAATTTATGTTAATTTATCAATCGCTAGACGAGCCAAACAAACTAAAATACATACCCATGTATACATAAAAACAGTAATATTAATTATAAGGGAGTAGGCAGATCATACACCTGCCGCCATGGTGACATACTCTCCGGGGAGCGACTTACGGGAGTTTGAGGGGGTGCTGCAGACTTATCATTGAAATCTCCCGTTTCTCTCTTTCCATATCCCTTAGTTGTCACAGATACACAAGGAGTAGCTGCAGCCTGCACTCTAAAGACAATTTTCCTCTTTCTTTCTCTTCTACTCCACTTACACTACAGCACTTACATCCCTACCCTATCTTCACTAAATTTTTTATTATGCCTGTAAATCGCCCTGCCTCTGAGTCCCTAACTGGGGAGGGGACCAGAACATATCCCATGTCGGACAGTCTTCAAGATGTCGACTCGAGGGGCCTTGTACTTCTTCTAGAGCCTTCTCTCCTTAAAACTTCTGCAAGCATTCGCGGCCTTAGATCTAACTTTCTACTCTGTTGAACATCATCTCTCCTCCTCGAAAACCTCATCTTTTCCTCACGAAACCAGTTGTCTGTGAGCCACTGAACATCGACTTTTTTCTGTCTCCTTTACTTTCTCTATTCTCATTTTAATTCCAAAGCGGGCTTGCTATATGTTGCGCAATGACATCACTACATTGCGCTCGTCCCCGGCCTTGAATGTTCCGAATTTCCTACCATCTCTGCTCGACTTCCATGTCACTCTCTTACTAATTATCTGTGGCTGTATATCTCCACCTAACTCACTCTGACTATGTAACATTCTTCGAACTATTCCCATCAAAGTGGAGCAGATCTCCTCTCATTTTCCTTTTAGCTTAAATTTTCCATTCTTGGGACTATCAAATGTTCACTTTGCTATTCATCTTCTTTGCATTCCTGACCAACCTGGTGAACAAAGCCTACAACTTTTCTATCACTCCAAGACCTAGAGCATCTGGTGCAGCACCCTACCCTTATTCCTGACCGCCTTGGAAACACTCCCAACATTATTGATCTTTTCCTACTACTAACCCTTTCTGCTTACTCTTTGAAACTATTTCTCTCCTTGGTTCCTCCGATTCACAATCTTATTTCTGTAACCTGTCCTATCGCTTCCCGGTACCGTCTAGGGAACCCACCTAAGCGGAGGTTGCTTCTTGCACTTCACTCAGCTAAGTGGTGAAGACTAAGGTCAGTACAAACTCTGATTTTTCCATGGAAGGATTACTGCTTCCATGTCAAACGACCCATGCTCTTTGTGCAGCGGCGCTATACCTGAGGTCATCGTCCCTCTGGCATGGAGGCGTACGTCCCACACATTTCTCTATCCTAAAGCCCTCAACCTTGGTTTAACTCTGTTGTTCTCATAGCTGTCCATATAAGAGGTGGCTCACAAACGGTACCGGTAAGCATCCATCTCCTGATACTCATGCCTTTATATTTCGGCCCGTATCATGCCAAATCTTTACTTCAACTTACCAAAACTCTTTTCATTCATAGAAAATGTCCAAAATATTTTTTTTCTGAATCAAATTCCTCTCGTGACTTCTGGCATCTAGTTACTAAATCTCTAACAATTTTTCTTCTTCATCTTTCCCTCCTATGCTTCACCCAGATGGCTCTAAAAAAAAAAAAAAATACAGCTGTCTCATCTACTTCTAAAAGCTGAAACTCTCGCCCAACCTTTGCTAAAATTCACTCTGGTTGATGAAGGGGCTTGTTCCTCCTTCTCCACCCTCTGACTATATTAATGCCTGTCATTAAGATCCTGCGGAATGATGTTTTCCTTGCCCTTTCTGGCCTAGATCCTCGAAGGCTTTACGGTCCTGACGGAGTCCCTCCTATTGTTCTCAAACACAAAACTGTGCTCTGTTGCTTGCCTTGCCTGGTCAAACTTTTCCGTCTTTGTCTATCTATCTTCCACCTTTCCTTCTTGCCTGAAGTTTTTTGCTCACATCCCAACCTGTTTTCCTAAGAAGGGTGACCGTTTCTAAATCCTTTCACTACCGTCCCTATGCTTTGACTTCCTTGCTTGCTAAAAAAATTTAATCTATACTTAATAAGAAGATTCTAGCATCTATCTGCTCACACTTCTATCTGATCGTCATACGGTTTCCGTAAAAGGGCGATCTACTTGGCGATCTTACTAGCTTTCCTACTGAATCTTGGTCATCCTCCTTTACGGGGTTTCGGTGAACTTTTGCTGTTGCCCTTGACCTATCAAAAGCTTTGATAGTCCTTTGCACAAATCTTTCATTTCTCAAACTACCCTCTTTCTGTTTATATCCTTCCTCTCTGTAACCTTCATCTAAGTTTTCCTTTCAAAACCGTTTCTATTGCACCTACTGTAGACGGACATTGTTCTTCTCCTAAAGCTATCAATAGTGGTGTTCCCCCAGGGTCTGTCCTATCACCCACTCCTTTCTATTATTCATTAATGGATCTTCTAAGTCTAACTCAAAGCCCTATCCACTCCTCGCTATGATTCTAGCCCTGCACTTTTCAACGTCGTTTATTAGACGTCCAACTCAACAGGAACTAGTGATGTCACGGATAGATTCGACCGAGCGCCTAACTTCTAATCTTTCTATAATTCTGATTGTGGCAAAAGCAAAACCTTGTGTTTGTTCAATGCCTCAAAAACCACAATTTCCTTCACCCTATCTCATTCGACAACCTTCCAGATAACTATCCCCTCTTCTTCAGTGACACTCAACTGTCTCCTTCTTCTACATGAACATTCTAGGACCTATCCTTTCTAAATATCCTGAACTGAATTCTCACATCTCATCTCTTGCTAAAGCAGCTTCCTAGGAAGTTAGGTGTCCTGTGGCGTCTGCGCCCTTTTTTTTCTCCCTCCACAATTGCTTGTCTCTACAGGCCTTAATTCCGCCCATGTTGGATAATGTCTCACATGTTTGGGGAGGAATCCACTCATACAGCTCTCTCTAAACGGGTTGAATCAACAGCTTTTCGTCTCCATTAACGCCTCCTCCTCTGACTGATGTCTTCAATCTTTAAATCACCGCCGCAATGTTGCTTCTCTTGCTCTCTTCTAACCGTTATTTTCATGCTCATTCTCTTCTGAACTTGCTGACCTGCATGCCTTGCCCCGCTCCCCTCGGCCTTCGCTGCACAGACTTTCGACTCATTCCATCCCTATTCTGTCCATCTTCCTATGCAGAGTTATCAGTATCCTTTACTCTTTCATCCGCTTTACTGGTAAACTCTCTGGAAGTCTCTTCCGTTTTTCTATTTTTCCAACTTCCTATGACTTACATCTTTTCAAAAGAAGAGTAACAGACACCGTCCCGACTAACTTGGGGCTTCACAACCGCATCTTATTTATTTTGATACTCTTTACTGTCTCCTTTATAGGGACACTTGGCACCTAAGCGGGGCTTTGTGTTACCCATTTTTGTTTGTGCCCTTGGCCAGTTCCTTGTGATGTACAAAAAAAAAAAAAAAAATAGATGAGCGGGCATCAGCCCCTGGAGCCGCAGCAACAGTTGGTCCCATATGGGCGGGGCGTGCGGTCACACTTCCACGCCCCTTATTTATGAAAAGTTCTCTGAACTACGTGTCCCAGCATTTTTTCGTTCGTCCTATAATTTTACAAGTTGAAGTCTTGAAAAATGAGAACGATTTTTGAGTGTGTCTTGAAAAATATAACACAACAATCGAAGTCCATGCAAGAGACCTGTTGGGTGTTTATAAAACCGGCTTTTTAAATGTTCTATATGTGCAATAGTTCCACTTATATTTTTTCATATTTTCAAATGTATTGAATTATAATGTGCAAAAATGAATCCTGATTTTATATCGATATCTTTAAAGTAATCATTGATTGATTGATTATAGTTTTTAAGGCGACGCAACTGCGGGGTTTATTGACGCCTGCTTACAAGATACATGTAAAGTAAAACTAAAAACCAATTTTAAGATAGAATAAAACTATTTGAAATTACGAAATACATAACAGAACAAGAGTACATTAAAAACAATCATAAGTTATATTAAAACACATCATAACTTGTTTAGAAAGGCCATCCTTCTCAATAAATGTATTGACTTCATTTCCCGGAGAGAAACACCTCTCTCCCATGCCAGGGAGAGACGGTAAGCACCGTCCGACCCGTGACACCGGGTACAAAAAAATTTTTTTGCACACGTAGTCCCACAAGACTGGACACTCGCCCATCAAGTGGCCGCACAGTTAAGGGATTGATTGATTGATTAAAGTTTTAAGGCGCCGCACCTGCGGGGTTATTGGCGCCTGCTTACAAAAGATGCATTGTAAAGTAAAACTAAAAACAAAATTTAAGATAAAATAAAAATATTGAAAATTACGGAAATACATAAAAGAATACAAGAGTAAATTAAAACCAATCATAAGTTTAATATTAAAACCATCATAACTTGTTGATAAGGCAGCCTTCTCAATAAATGTATGGACTTACGTGTCCCGGAAGAAACACCTCTCTCCCAATGCCAGGGGAGACGGTTAAAGCCACCGTCCGACCCGCGACACCGGTAACAAAAATTGCACACGTAGGTCCCCAAGACTGGTATCATCTCTGACCGCCAGTGCCGCACAGTTAAGGGGACCAAACAATACATCACAGTAAGGAGGGTGGCCCCCCTCCATGAGAACCCATGCGTTATATAGTGTGTGACCAATACGCAG
>JACEEZ010014336.1:0-12562 GCA_016584305.1 Chionoecetes opilio
GGAGAGAAGAGAGAGAGAGAGAGAGAGAGAGAGAGAGAGAAGAGAGAGAGGGAGAGGAGGAGAGAGAGAGAGAGAGAGAAAAAAATGTAACTTTCTAGCTCGACAGTGACAAAAACATGAACACAATTTACAGAAAAAAAAGATATCGACAGAGAAAGAAAAAGCAACGAAAATAGTGATTATGAAACGAACATTTGATTAAGAGATCGAAAAAAAAGATAAAGACGATAAGAAAAGAAATGGCAGCGAAAAAAAAATTGCATCAAAGAAAAGGAGGTAAAAAAACTGTGGAAAAGTGTGCGAGATGTGGAGGAGGAGGAGGAGGAGGAGGAGGAGGAGGAGGAGGAGGAGGAGGAGGAGGAGGAGGAGGAGGAGGAGGAGGAGGTGGTGGTGGGGGGTCAATAGCCTCCCCCCCGTTAGGCACTATTGCAGGTAAGGTAATCAAGGGGGTGGGGGGAAGTATTCTGTCCATTATCTCCAGGTACAGGTGAGGTGCTACTCCTGCCCCTCCCCTTATACCCCAACCCCTCCAACCTCCTAACCTTACCTCCCCTCCCCCTTCAACCCCCTTATCCCTCCTCCTTCCCCTCACACACCAGGATTTCTTTTTAGCTTTTTTTTGTCTGATCTAATTAGTGACAGAATTAAATAAAAAAAGTTGGGGGGGAAAAAAAATGTATAAAAATATATATAAAATATAATATAACAAGAGAAAAAATATAATAGTAATAAATAATAAGAGAAAGGAGAAAAAATTAAGAAAGTAGTAAGGAAATAGTAGGTAAAAAATAGGTAATGACGAAAGGAGGTAACGAAGGAAATATAACAAGGATATCAAATGAGGTTATACAAGATATGTGGAGAGCTGGCACACACACACACACACACACACACACACACACACACACACACACACACACACACACACACACACACACATACCACACACACACAGCACGCACACACACAAACCACACACACATACACACACACACAGACATCACACACACACACCCACACACACACAGCACACACACACAGCCACACACACACACACACACACACACACACACACCCCACACACACACACGCAACACACACACACACACACACACACACACATATATACACACACACACACACACACACACACACACACGCACACACACACACACGCACACATATACACACACACACACACACACACACACACACACACACACACACACACACACACACACACACACACACACACACACACATTCAGTACATTAGTCCTCCACCTCCTTCCATCCTTCCTTCTCTCCGTCTAAGAAGAGGACAACGACGACGAAAACGGGGAGGAAGAAGAGAACAATGAAGAAGAACATGTTGAAGAAGACGATGAAGATATTGGAGAGAGGGAAAAAAAGGGAGGGAGGTGGAGGGAAAAGAGGGAGGAAGATGTACAGGAGGAGGAGTAAGGTGTACTTATGGAGGGAGAGTGGGAGGAACCTTTTACAGTACCTACATCACTCTTCCTTCTTCCTTACGTACATCTCCCTTCCTTCCATCCCGAAGAAGAAGACGACGAGAACGAAGGAGGAGGAGGAGGAGGAGGAGGAAGGGGAGCTT
Source organism: Chionoecetes opilio (assembly GCA_016584305.1). Lineage (NCBI taxonomy): Eukaryota > Metazoa > Arthropoda > Malacostraca > Decapoda > Majidae > Chionoecetes > Chionoecetes opilio. The sequence continues at coordinate 1,615 of JACEEZ010014336.1, forward strand.
AGTGGGAGCCCATAGTGGCAGGGCAATGAAGGAAGGGGATGGAGTAGTTAGGTGGATTTGAGCGATGATTTATTGGAAAAACTTGGTAAGGCAAAGGAAGGCTGTGAGCCAAGCCGCGGCCACCGTGAGAGGAGGCTGTGTGATCGCCCGTCACCTCATCAAAGGTACACAAACATAAGCAGCCCCGCCACCCACCCCGCTCTGTTCTCCATCTTATTCTCGTTAATATGGTTGTTATCATTATTATTATCATTACTACTATTATGTAAAAGTAAATGTAAAAAGCATATTAAAAATGTTGTATTTTTAATTATTTCATTTTTTTCTTTTATGTAAAAGCATTACAATTATTATAACTACTGTCACTATAAGTATTTTCATCATCACTTTAATTATATTTTTCATAGAAAAAGGGATAAAAGAAACACTGAGATAATGGTCACCACCACGAGTAGTGGAGACATGCAGTAATGGGTCACGCGGCGTGGTGTGCCAGGCGTTCTGAGGTCACCTACACAGTGTTGGGTCATAGCGTGAACCACAGGTCACGGCGGTGAGTACATCAAGGAGTGAGTAACGACGTGATCATCTGCGAGCTCATTTCTTGGCCGCCACCCCTCCTCAATAATACAACGGCGGCCACCTCGGCGGGAGGGCTCGTTATCCTCACCTGGCGGGACTCTACGTTGGTGGCGGGGGGCACCGACACCCTCACGCCGGGGTACTCCTCTGCCAGCCTGATCAGGGCCTCGCCCCCAGGGCCCACCACGTGGCGCCGTCTGTCGGGTGCCACATCCACCACCACCGTCGTTTCGGCCTTCTTACGTCGCTCGGCTGCCTCACGCAGCTGTGCCTCGATAGCCTCCAGGCGGCCGGTGATGTCCTTGGCGGCGGCGGCCACGTCACTCTTGGGGCCCTCGAGGCTGACGTGCTTGGCGGTGCGGTCCTGGGGTAGGGGCACCGTCAGTCACACGCACGTTGGGGAAGTCCCTCCGCAGTTTGTGGACAGTGTCCCCCCGGGGCCCGATGACGTGCTGCCGTCTGCCCGGCGGCACGGCCACCAACACCTTCACCGTCTCCTCCTTCCAGGTGTTGCGCACCTTGTTGCGGGAGTCTTCCTTCCTTGGCATAGCCTTGCGCCTGGCCTTCACGCATTTCTTCTTGGCTGCCGGTGCAGGAGTGACGCTCTCCTGCACAGCCTCGGCGACTTCCTCGGCAGGGATGTTGTCGCGGCATTTCCTCCGATTGTTACACACAGCCTGCCATTCCCCGGACTCGTCGTCTGGCTCTTCATCTGTAGCAGGAGCCTTCTTCTTCTTCCGCTTTTTACGCTTTTTGCGGACCCCTTCACCTTCCGCGGGTGATCCCGCGTCCCGTTCCGTTCGTCCTCCTTTCCATGGCACTGAGGGTCCTTCAAAGAATGTTGTACGGCTTGAACTGCACTGAAATTCTCGGAGTCTTCCTTGGTTTCCCCGCACTGCTCGATTACACGTGAGTGATTCATCGATATTTTCTGGTGTCTCATCAATCTTGGCAGAAGAATTGGTCTCCTTCTGATCATCCTCGCTTTCATCCTGGTCTGGAGAGGCAGCTGCCACGCCTGCACCATCGCCGGACTGGCCTGGGCCCGCTTTCTTGGATCTGCCCCAATAAAAATGGGCAACCAAACACCCAACAATTAGCAGCGCAACGCATCCCATGCAACACCCAGCAACACAGGTGAGTGTTGCTGTGAAGGCCGCGTGGTCGTGTTCGGCCTTCACCACCTCCACCTCCAGGCAGCCGAGGAACCGCTTAGTCTCCACCGGGCGGTCCCACCACGGCACACCCACCGGGGCCGCGCAGGCCTCCAGCTGCAGGAGGTTTCGAGGTGGGGCGGGGCGCAGAGGTCCCAGCCACCCCTGGTGAGCCAGGAGCTCCCGTAGCTGCCATGCCGTGGTGGCGTGGAGGCCCTTGTCCTCCCACGCCTGCACCACCTCGGACACCCGCAAGGCGTCCTGCCCGGCGCTCCAGAGGAGGGCAGCGATGCCCACCCCCAGAGAAAGAAAGAGAGAGAGAGAGAGAGAGAGAGAGAGAGAGAGAGAGAGAGAGAGAGAGAGAGAGAGAGAGAGAGAGAGAGAGAGAGAGAGAGAGAGAGAGAGAGAGAGAGAGAGAGAGAGAGAGAGAGTATAGGGGGTAGAGGGGACTAAATGATGCTATAACCTGGTAACATAAAACTGGGGAGTTGTGCTGAGAAAAGTGAGGAGGAGGAGCAGGTAAGAAACAAATAATACTTAGCGTCTAGAGAATCACCTGCTTCCCTCCCTCCCTCTGACCAACGACTCCCTCCTACCTACCTATCCTCCATGTGTCCCTCCATCCTTCTTTTACCTGCCTATCCCATTTCTCCCTCCATCATCCTCCCTCCCTCTTAAGATCAATCACAGTTATAGTAAGCATTTAAGGGTTAACATTGGTAGGCTATCTATCTAATGTGTGTTTAATTTACAACAATAATTATTACACATTAAAGCTACATAATCTCCACTTAATTAACACCATCATTACTATCTATCTATAACGTTTACAAAAACTATTCTATCACTATCACAGCACCATCTATCTGCGATATTTGAGCCCATAACACAATCACACACACCCATAAACATACCACCACGGTACATACCGACCACCCACCCACAGACACAAAGAAAGGGATCCATTGCTTTCAGCTTCAGCTTCGCATTTTCTTTCATTATACAAACCCCTCCTTCTATTACAAACAAGCACTATTACAACAACATTGCCCAGCTCTCTCGAACTCTCTCTTCTCCTCATCCTCTCTGCTCTCTCCTCCCTCACATCCTATCATCCTCTCATCCTCATCGCTCCCGTCCCTCACTCTCCTCTCACCTCCAACGTCTCTTCTCCCAACTCTCTCGCTCCTCTCCACTCCTTCCCCTCTCCTCTCTCTCTCTCTCTCCTCCTCTTCTCTCATCCTACCCCCCTCTCCTTCTCTCCTCCCCCGACCTCCCTCTCCCTCCTCCCTCGGTCTCTGCCGTCTCCCCACTCCACTCCCCATCCCACTCTCATCTGCTCCTCTCTGGCCTCTACCTCTTCTCATTCCGCCTCTCCTCAACAGCGCCGTCCCACTCCACCGTCCTCCTCATACCTCCAGTCGTCTCATCTCCATTCCTCTCGTCACTCGCCGCCCGATCTCTCTCGGAGTCCACTCCATCGCTCCCTCCCCCACTTCGACTCCGCTTACCCCTCTCTCTCCCTTGCCTCTTCCTCTCTCTCGGTCCTCCCTCTCTCTCTCTCCTCTCCTCATCCTCTACCCCGCAGGCTCCGTCCACACAGCCTCTCTCATTCTCACCTCTCTCCTCTCCTCACTTGACACACAACAGAGCCATTCACCTAACCTATTACCAAAACGAAGCAGCGCAAAAACAACACACAACATACACAAGTGTTCAAAGCTTCACGCGTTCGGAAACTTCATTTACCCCAAAGGAAACAATCTCTCTCTCTCTCCCTCTCATCCTTCCTCCTGTTCTCCTCTTTCATCTCTCTACACATCGTCCTGGTCTCTCGCTCCTCATCCCACCCCTCTCCCCTCTCATCATCTATCCTCTATCTCCTCTCTCGTCGACTCTCTCTCATCATCATCTCTCTCTCCTCCCTTCAAACAGAAACAAACGAACCAGGTCAAGTGCATAACACATCTAAACGATAAACCAAATATTTAAATACCATTATCTACACCATCACCAAAAGCAAAACACCGAACCTGACCCCATCGCGCACGACACGCGTCTGTCTGTCTGTAGGTAAGGTTGGTAGCCCTCTCCCTCCCTCCCTTCTTACCTCTCCACACCCACCATCAATCTCCTAGCTCCCCTCTCCCTCCCGTCCCGCAAGTACCCCACTCGGCGCTCTCCCTCCACTATCCCACATTCTACTTCCGCTCCCGTCTCATCCTTCCCCCCTCCGACTACCTCCCCTTCCCTCCCTCCCTCCGACACCACTTTGGCTTCCCACCTGTCCTTCCGCCGCTTCTCCAACCACTCCGCTCCTTCCCTCCCGCCCGACACCAGCCTCCACCCTCTCTCTCTACTCCCACTCGTTCCACTTTCCTACATACTTCCCATCACCCTTTCCCTTCCCCTTAATTCATCCTGTCCAGCAATCCTCAATAACATCATGTCAAACATAATATATAACAACAAATAAAGAAAGAGAACGACAGTCATAGAGGAGAAAGGAACGACACAAGAATGAATACAACGTGGAAGCATACAGATAAAAGAAAGGTAATAGGGATAAAATATACGAGAAAGTATTAAGAGGAATATAATAAAAGAAATAGCAATGAAAGAGAATCCCATTGTTTAATCATCTTCCTGCTATAAAACAACTTATGGATACTGTTTAAATAAGCAATAAAGAAGGAAGGGCGAGATGGAAGACACGAAATACAAGGAGAATAAAACAGAGAGGAGAAAAATATATACATATCGGAAATATCTAAGGACTCGAGAGCAGTGAAATAAAAATAATTGCATATATGTAAAAAAATTCTGATATAGTAATGAAAACATTGCTAACGACTTATGTCATTTAAGTGCTCTTCGACAGCCTTACTCGACGCTGCACAGATCTACTCACTGGACTGACTCCGACTCTTCTGACACACACATAACACACACACACTACACAGACCCCAGACACACACCAAACAAAGGACACACACCACAACCAACACAGAGACCCAGACCAACACACCCACACCACAAAAAAAACACACACACAAAACCACCCCTACACACACAGACACATCACACACACACACCCACACCAACACAGACACGCAACTACACAAAAAGACAAACCCACACTCAACGCACACGTCCACACACATAACACACACACTCGGCGATAAAAACAACACGACGCCCCATTCCCAAGCCATAACGTGAGCCGTGACGGGCGCTAATCTTTACAGCCACAATTAGCACCATGGCATCGGAACGACGTCACACCGCCCCGCCTCACCACTGACGTGCATGCACCACACACACACTCACTCCGCACCACTATGGCTGACGGAGGCACGCGCGGGGAACGACGATAACACTAATATTAACAGCCAGCACAAAACCACGACTTGTCCTAACATACTCACGCGTCCCTGTCTGTCGTAAGGTTCGTAGTCCCTCCCTCCCTCCCCTCCCATCCTTTCCACCTACCCTCTCCTGCCCTCCATTTCCCCTCCCTCACCCTCCCTCACACTTTCCTTCCCTCCATCCATTCCTCACCCGCTCCACCTCGTCCTTTGCCCTCCATTTCCTCGCCCTCCCCCCACTTTCCCTCCCATTCTTCTCCCCCACCAACTGCCACCTGAAACAAACACAACGCGTAAAAAAACTTCCCTCCCTCCCGTCCACTCCTTCCTCCTCGGCTTCATACTGAGCAATCTCTCTCTCTCTCTCTCTCTCTCTCACCCTTCGGCTCTCCTCTCTCTCTCTCTCTCATCAATCTCTCTCTCTCTCTCCGTCTCAGTCTCTCTCTCCGCTCTCTATTCCCTTACCACAACACCCCACTTAAAACTCCTAAACTAAGTTGCTCACATAGATCATACCATCTTCACTCCTCTAACTACCCCTAAAGCTGCCAGAACCTAGGGACTAAAAACACAAACAAGTTGGTGTGAATCAACCTAGCTGACAATTTCCTTTCGTGGCGAACAGTGGGGTTATTGAATTGCACCAGGCTACATAAAATTACAACATATAAAACACATTTATGCACTATTTTCATTAGCACCTGTTCTAATTCTATGAAATACCGGACTTAAAAACGAGAGTATTAGGTCCATCGAAGATGTTTCAGATTTTCGTGAAATTGAGAAAGTCAAGGAGGTACGATCTCGTTTGTTTCAACAAGCCTAAGATGTGAAGTGGCTCAGAAATCTTAATGAACCTACTCAGCATCATCCTTTACCAGCCCAGCTCACACTTTACTCTCTATGTTGTTAGCCAACACTTCGCTAGTGAAACTTGTCTGCATTCTTAAACTATCCACTTTAGTGAATCTTTAATTGTGAAAATATGAAAAATCTGTCATTACCTTTATCTCCATATCCTTTTATTACTCCTCTCCCTTCACCTCCCCGCCCACTTTCCTTCCTCCAGGAAAAAAATAAAAAACTATTCTCCTCTCAAATCTTTTTTTCTTCCCTTAACTCTTCCTACCCATCACTTTACTTTTAAAACCACTTAAAAAATATCTACCTTTGTTTTTTTTTTTTTACTTTTTCCCGTTCCAGTACACCTCCCTTCTCTTACCTGGCTCCTTATTTCCCTGACAAGGACAATGAATATTTAGAACAATGATTATCACACTAGCAATGTGTCGGCAAACTACATATAGCAACAGTGGTTTGCTCTGCTAGGCCTAGTAAGGGATCCGCTAGGCAGTAGTCTGATAAATATGCTGAAGCCCACCAACAAATTAAAACACGAGCGTTAAAAATTAACAAACAATCGTAACCTTCCTTACTTTTCACTTGCATAAAATCTGAAAACATCTTCAGGATATAATTCCTCTTTCAGTGCCGATCACTATCATTTCAGACTTTCATCATCCAAACAATTCAACAGGGAATAAATAATACGGCATACATGTCTTTTAAAACAGTTCATACTTACTTAATTAAAGTTCATATTCTCTCTTGAGTTTCAGAATAAATTGTTGTGTTTATGAGCTTTGTGATATTAAACAACTTTGCTGAATCACAGTTTACTGGCAGACCCCCAAGGTAAAATATTTCGAGACAGACCTAAGCCATGGCATAAAAGAAAGTACAAAAAAAGTTAAATCAAATGAAAATCACATAAAGTAAAAAAAATAGAGAAGAAAAAGAGAAAGAAAAGAAAAAAAAAAGTCTAACCACTGCTTTGTTGATGATGTGGTACTGTTGCTAACTTAATAATCTCAACCCATCATAATTATCAATGTGATCATACTAATCCCTTGCAATTCCTACTATTTTTCTTCCTCCGCCACAGTCTGTAAAACATTCCTCTGGGCCCTGTTATATATGCAGCCGCATAAGTCAATCGTACAGTAAATTTAAGTCATCATACAATCAACGGTTCATCAAGACGTACACGTGCCTGTCTCCCGTGTCCCAGCCATCAACAAGACAACAACCCCTGAACACTAATGCCCGCCACTCCATTACCCGGGGTTTTAATTTGACGCCATTATCACTCACATCCCTCCCATTCATCACACACTAACGGCCATGTAATAACCTCACTCTACTGCCATTATCACTGGCGCCTATAACAAATCTCCTTCACAGCACTGCTGCCTATCTTCAAGCTACGTGTTTAGAACAATCACATTTATATTACTACTACTACCCCACTGCGACTCACCTACATTACTGCCGAACCTAGTGCAGTGGTTCCCACAACTTTTTTCTGTCCGTTTATCCCCCCTCAACAGTTTCAACTCAATCCGGTTTCCCCCTTCATGTGAAACAAAGTAACCAAAACACAAATTTACATTGATTAATAACACAAGTAGATAGACACCACTCTTCTACAGTATATCTATTTTATACTTGAAAAAAGTCAATAGCCGCATTCTAAAAGACATTTTTTTTCTTCTGTCGAAACTAAATCTAGTAATTTAGATGTTCCCTCAGGATAAATTTTCCCCCTTTAGTAGAATCCGGAATTTCCCCCTCCAGAGGAAAATTTCCCCCAGGTTGGAATACTGCTCTAGGCGACGAACGAACTACTTCTACTACTACTATTGCTGGGCCTTCACTTCTACCTCTACTACCACCCGCAAATATTCTTAGTGCGACTACTTACTACTACTTGAGCGTTAATTTATTTACACAATCTCCTTTAGACAGAAAAGAAAAAAAACCTATTGTCACCTTACATAATACCTTAAGTTACTACATTACATACTTAGTCCTAATCTTACATCTATACATTTAAGAGATGAGACGGGGCAACCAGCCCCTGCCCCGCTGGAGTCACGAGCGACTTCCTCCTGTGAGCGAGGCTCGTCTACCTGCATCCATGTGCGCGCTGTGTAGTACATGGTGCCAAAAAGCTCAAGCGGGGGGGAGGGCGCTGCGCAAAACCACTACCAAAAGCCGAGGCAGGTCCTCTAGTGGCACGCAGGAGCACCATGGCTGCCCTATTCCTCATCGTCCTCTGGGCCATGCCGATCTGCTGCCAAAACGATCAGCTAGAGCCGTGGCTGGCAGGACAAGCAAGGTAGTGCCTTAGTGGTTGTCGGGCGAGGTTGGCCACAGTGGTCATACTGCCACGACTCTCAAAATCGTCCCTCAGCTCCTCCAGGGTGCGATACGCCAAGCCGGAGTCGATGGTAGTCTTGACCTCAGTCTGCCTGGAAACTGGCGGGGCGGGCGGGAAGGTCAGTGGGCGGTAGGCGTTGGCTTTGCATATCCAAGGCCTACTCGGCCGCGATGACGACCTCCAATCTACAGCCGAGTGGTGTGTGGGGGAGGCGACGCGGGAGGGGTGGGGGGGGAGGGGACCGAGGCGGAAAAACAAAAGAGAGGAAGTGGAGAAAAGAGGCTCGTGCTGTTGGCGGACGCAACGTCTGCCATCGTCTTGCCCTCTTGTATTCGGGCTAGAACAAAACGGCGGTGACTGTAGGCCACCTGGTTGACTGCCGGGGGCCGCCTCATCAGTTAAGTACTACTACTAACTACTACTATTCTGATGTCACCACCTCTAATACCACCACTATAATTACTCCTATGCGCTACCAACTACTACTACTATACTACTGCGCTTTTATTTTTTATAATACCCACTTTAAAACTACTACTATTACTACAATACAATTACTGATACTACTAGGATTAGTTACCACTATAGCACGACCTGTCACTTCGCCGATGAAATTACTCAAATCAAAGAACAGTGTTGGAAAAAGGCAAGAGAGACGAGATGGAGGCCATGTTTCAATTTTCAATCTTTTCAACAACCTTATCATCTCGCATTTAAGCCAAACAGGACCGCAGTGTTAAATATAATTAACCACATCGCCTGGCGGGTCCAAGGCACAATTTGTAAAAGGATAGGATAAGAATAACTGAATATTCAACACATTGCAGAAAAAACTGTATATTCGTCAACTATAAAAAAATAATAATAAATTGAATGGTGTAAATCATAGACCACTATATCTCTATAGATTTACAGTGGTCTATGTGTAAATCAATATCTTCGTTTTCTATTTTTTTTTTACAATCTTTGCTATTCTTTAAGGCGTTACAAAATATCATTCTCTGTTTTTATAGCTGTCTTTACCCAAGAAATGCACTCCTTCCTGCATTCCCGGCATTTAAGTCTTGTTTCCATGGTTAAAGCTGATGTCTTGCCGGTGATGGAAAGCAGCGGTGCCCCGTGGGACCACAGACACACAAACACACAAACACACCCACAGATCGCCATCCATGAGCTATACACTCCCCATCAGGAACGTGGCAGCTGGGGATCGCGAGTCCAGCACGTGTTCAAGACCAGAGTGATTAAGATGCACATACATGATCAATCAATTCTACATTCACGCGCTGCCTACCTGCTTATGATATTTCGTGTGTGTGTGTGTGTGTGTGTGTGTGTGTGTGTGTGTGTGTGTGTGTGTGTGTGTGTGTGTGTGTGTGTGTGTGTGTGTGTGTGTTGTGCGTGTGTGTGTGTGTGTGTGTGTGTGTGTGTTATTAATTCACCCATGGTCTTGTCCACGCGAGCCAGACTCGCGATCGCCAGTTTTACCCTCCCGGTGCGAGCTTGGAGCTCATTATGACCGATCTTTGGGTAATGCTGGGACCTCACACACCACACACACTCATCCCCTTGCTTAAGGGGGAGAGTAACCGCCTGAATTTGTCAGTGGAAAGCAGTGAGGATTCGAACCGGCTAACCACACAATGGTAGACCAACGTTCAATCCACTTGACCATCGGGACGGTGTGTGCGTGCGTGCGTGCGTGCGTGCGTGTGTGTGTGTGTGTGGTGTGTGTGTGTGTGTGTGTGTGTGTGTGTGTGTGTGTGTGTGTGTGGTGGTGTGGTGTGTAGTGTGTGTGGTGTGGTGTGGTGGTGTTTGTATGTTTATATTTGTTTATTCATTCATCCTATACATGGCGGCGGTGTGATTAAGCGTAGGTGTCTTCCATACAAAAGCGCCGAGGAAATTCACATTTACGTTTATGCGGATTGTCTCTTTGGCATTATTCTAACTGTTCACTACATCATCAACCCCCGCAAAAAAAAAAAATATAATTAGACCATTAAAAGACTGAATATGAAACTGTTTAATGTAATGTTGTAATTGCAGATGTGAAGCGTGGAACTGAACCCAGGACCCCAGTGCCCCGTTCTCCTCTAAACCACCGAGCCACGTTGACAGTGTGTGTGTTGTGTATTTTGTGTGTTGTGTGTGTGTGTTGTGTGTGTGTGTGTGTGTGTTTCATCAAGTTGTATTTTACAGGGCCTGAGCGACACCTCGAATGGCCCCGTCTCCAAAGCTACCATTTTACTAATTCACCCTTGATATTCAGTGTTGGCCCGAAAGCTACACCCGGGAGGCGGGTCACAAACCCCCGGCTAACACCCGGTAACCCATTCACTGCTGGGTTGACAGGGCTTCGGCTTTTAAGACAGAACACCACATCTATCTTCGCTCCTCCCCGGGGATCGAACCCTGGGCTTTCTTTCTCGGTTTGTGACCGAGCGTGATAACCACTACACTACGGAGAACTCATACATTGCAATGAGAAATGAGCGAGAAAAAAATCCTAGTATCATCATTATCAGACATGGAAGGACTGTACATGACATGACATGTCATCGTCTACAGTCAAAGTAAGATCATCTTCGTCTAACATTATTTTCCATTATTATTGTTTA
>JACEEZ010014336.1:15199-25199 GCA_016584305.1 Chionoecetes opilio
GCCCATCCTCAATTAAGAGCAAGAAAAATATTGCAATATGACTTTTACATCCTCGCCCTGGCCACTTATAATGTTCTGGTGTCGCGGCTGCCGCGACACCGCCAACCCACCGTGAAACATTCCACCCACTTATGCACACATCTCCTCGTAACATCCACAATCCTTGATATTTCTTCCACTGGCCTCTCTGCCTTGTGTAGAGATACAATAACTTTAATTTGCTCCTTTGTTAGGTCTTTCTTGCCACTCATTATGCAAATAATGATATTTATACCAATGCGCGTTTGTTCAAATTACTCGCGGGAAGGAAGGCGATACTTTTTTAAATGCTTCGTCTATAATTGACAAGTGGCATCTGAACATTCCTCAACGGTCTTGATGGACTGCCCGTGCCTTAAACAAGCTGCCATATGTAAGATATCTCTCTCGGAAGTCAGTAGGCTGCCGTAGAGTACATTTTCTGAATTCCCGTATGGAAGCGCTGTGTTATAATGTCGCGAACAATGGCTTTGGCGCGCTGTGTAACCAACAGCAACTAAATATATAGAATAATACATAAAATTCCACATGAAAAATTAAAAAAACCGAGAGCCAAAATTTAAAAAACAGACAAGTAAGGAAAAGTAAAAACGGACAACTTAATATAAAAGACCATGTGAAAAAAATGCAAAAATCGAGCAAAAAATAAATACAACCAAGATAAAAGGTAAAAAGTGAAAAGCGGACAAGAGTAATGCATTGGGAAAGAAAAATAATGACCCCAAAACAATATAAATTAAACCCACCACACTACATGCGAGGGAATATAAGATGCTCAAAAAATGAAATCTAAAAAAAAGTGAGATGATAAAAATAATGAAATAGCGAGATAATAATAAAAACAATGAGATGATAATGATAAAAAATGAAATGAAAAAAAAAGTGATATGATATTTAAATTTAAAAAGTTTGATGATAATAATAAAGGAGAGGAAGAGAGAAGAAATAGGACCATAAATATCCAGCACTGCCTCGGTAAGGTCGTGACCCTGTATGGCCAGTAATTACAGCAGGAACCCCTTAAAACTCAGCACAGGTGTTGGGGGGAGGGAGGTCACTTTAAGGTCACGAAAGTCCAAGGTTTTGATGGAGGGGAAGGGTTTAAACCCGGGCCTAATCTATCCTAAAAAAAGGGCTATTCCAAACATCACCACCAACCCCCACCCCCACCCCCAGCCCCCCACCCCCCAAACCCTTAGCACCCCCACCACCACCACACCCCTCCCCCACACCACCACACCAAAACCACCAAAAACCATCACCACCACCCCCACCCCCTTAGCACCCCCCACCACCACCACCACCCCCACCACCCCCACCCCCACCAACCCCCACCACCACCACCATCACCCCCACCAAACCCCATCCCCCCTCCCCCATTAGCACCACCACCACCATCACCACCACCACCACCACCACCCAAACCCCCACACCAACAACCCCCAACCCCCCACCATTAGCCAAACCCCCACCACCCCCCCCCACCACCACCCTCATCACAAAAACCCCCATCCCCCCACCCAAACCCCCACCACCCCCCTTTATCACAACTACCATCATCACCCCCCACCACCACCACATCAAACCCACCACCAAAAACCACCACCAAACCCCAAACCCTATCAAAAAACCCCCCACCACTATCCCCCCCACCACCCCCACCACCACCCCCACCCCCCATTTCCCCAATTACCCCTCACTACAAACCCTAAACCCCCCCCACCCCATCACCACCACACCACCACCACCACACCACCAACACCACATCCCCGCACCCCCAACCCCCACCCAAACACCACCACCCCCACCACCCACCACCACTAAAAACAAAGGTTACAAAAAACCATGGGGAAAAAAAAAAACCCCCCGTCACCACAAATACCAAAAAATAACAACAAAAACAACAACAAAAACCTAACTTTTTCATACTTTTCCTTTCCAATGTTTAGAAAAGTAGTAACACAAGGGGAAGAAGAAAAAGGGGAAGAGAAGGGGGTTTATTAACTTGGGGAAAAAAAACCCCTCGCCCTCACAGTAAATTCTTTTGTATCCGTTGTGTTATGGTTTACCGCGTCTAAATTTATGTTTGGGAAAAGGAGGGGGAGAGAAGGAAAGGAAAGAAAAATCGGAATACATGGGAAAAATACGACACCGGGAGAGGGGTCCAAAACTGGGGACTTTGAACTACTACTCTAATATAAAATAAGTAAAAACTTGGGAAAATGTTACATGCCCAAAAGAAAAGGGAAACAGGAAAGTTTCGTAGTGAAGAATTTTTGGATAAAATATGCAAACTACAATACCACAAACATAACGTCGGGGGGACTAAAATATAATTCGCAGGGCATATCAATCCCATTTACTTTACGTAGCGTAAGTCTTTTTTTTAAATTAGTTATTTACTGGCTTCGAAAAATTTTTTGGGGAGGAGGAGGGGGAGGAGGGGAAGGAAGGAAAAGGAAAAAATTTAAAAGGAGGGAGGAGGAGGGCGGAAAAAAGGGGAGGGGGGAGGAGGAAGCCCTGGAAGGGGGGACGGATGCTAAGGGTAGAAAAGGGGCAGAGATAACAATAAAATTGAAAATGATAATGAAAATAATGTGAAAACAAAAAATGATAAGTAAAAATATTAAAATAATTCCCCGCTGTCCGTCGTCGTCCGTACAGCAAGGCCCCACCATTTCTCCCATTTTCAACCAAAAATTTCAGGAAGGCAAGGTCCCTCAGAGGGTTTTATAAGTCAGCTTATTCAATTTGTTATTTTTTAAGGGGGGGTTTAAAGTTTTTTTCTGAAAGGGTAACAGTTGGTGATCGCTTTCCACTCGTGCAAATGAGGTAAATACACACACTCCCACACTCCCCCAAACACGCCACGCACCGTTCCAATACACTACACACACACACACACACCACACAACACACCACACCACACAAATAAAAATACAAACACATAACACAACACACACAACAAACACACACATCACATACCCCCAACCACACACACACAACACACACACAAATACTACACACCACACCACACCCCCAAAACCACAACCACAACACACACACACACCACACACACACCACACAAACCATACCCCTATACACCAAAAACCACAAACATCCAAACATACCACTACACACACACAACACACACAAAACACATACACACATACACACACATATACACACCCACACAAACACATAAAACACATCCCACACACATACACACACACCACCACAACACATAACCACACACACACACCCCAAAAACACATACACACCACACACACACAACAACACAGACACCACACACACCACCGGGGTCCTCCCCCATCCTAAATTCGTCCCTTTTCCCCGCCTGGCCAAATAAGGCCGGGAGGGGAAAATAAAGGCAAGTAAAGAATACAAAGTATCTTTTAAGTTATTTTGGTACTTTGAAAATAAATTTAATTACTCACTGTATCAAAATTTGAACCAAAAATGAAATAACATAAGAAATAGAAAAAAAGGAACTACAAGGGCCCCGTGAGACCTCGGGGCGGTTTACAGAAAGCAGAGTACCAAAGATTTTTTTTGAAATAAAGAAGGGCCTTAAAGAAGACCGTGCCCCACCGAGCGATTTTTTTCCGGCATTTTTTGGGTTTTTTGCTACCAAAAGATCCCCGTAGGGGTGGCAAAAAGTGCGCTGTTGTCAAAACGGCTTTTTGGGGTAAGCATCTTCCACCAGAGTAGCGAAATCTTCATCTCGCTACTCTGTTCTATTTATTTCCCGGGGGCTGGGGTTTGGTAGAGCTGTGGGCTCGCGTGCAGGCCCCTGCATTCGTCACGGTTCGAGTCCCAGGTTCGTCCTATGGGGGCGTTTTTTATAGTCAATAATTTGTTTTGGATTTTGGGCAAAATGTCTAATAGGATCAAAGTATTCATTTTCCCGGGGAAACCCGGGAAAAAAAAAGAAACACAATGGATCGTGCAGAAGACTTCGTCTGACTGTTTTGGCCCTCAATGTGTGTATTTTGGCACATTAATCCCAAACAAAACTCAGGGGACCGTTCTTGGGCTTGAAAAAGAAGAACGAGATAAAAATATTACTGATATAAGCCTTTATCTGTATGATTTTTTTCCCTATACCCATATACCTATAGTCTTTTATTACAGCATTATTTTCCCTAAACTTAAAAACATATAATATTTAGGATGCTACAGCTCTTTTGACCCCCAAGTTTGGGTCTTTTCCGTTTTTTCACTAAAATGTGAGTTCATACAAAGTCTTGTTTGGGCCGCAGTTGCCCCAAATGTAAACAAAGATCCAGTACTGGGGGAAAAAAAAACGAACATGCGGACTCTGCTTTGCTACCAAAAGTCCCGGTACAGGCTAAATGGTAAAAAAATAAAAAAAGATCCCGGGAAAAAAATTTTTCCTGTGCACGCCTTAAGATTAAAAAAAACTGAAAAAAATATAAGACGTTTTGTTTTTCAAAAGCTGACTTCCCTTACCCTGGCGTAAGTATAAAGTATAGTATTATATATAGTAAAGTATAGTATATATAGTATAACATGTTATATAAATCTTTATACAATTTTGGGTTAGAATCCACATTTTGCAAAAAAGTAAAGGTCATCAACATCATACTTGTATCATTTAAAAATTTTTTTTTTTTAATTCAAAAAACAAAGAAAACCCGGCCCTTTTATTTTTTTTTTTATTTTATTTTCCAACTTTTGAAAAACCCAAACTTTCCAACTTCTATAGATAAAAAAGTTCACACAGATAATCATAAGAAAAAAGGTTTTTAAATTTATATGTTTAAATTATTTTTTATGAAATGTAAAACAAAAGAAGACAGTGACGAAATTTGTTCATTTGCTTTGATAAACACGTCTGAATTTTGACGGTTCCCTTTCAAAGTGTTGAAGGCACACGAGGTTATCTGATCAAAAAACGTGACCCCCCAGTTTTCCCCAAAAGGCCGCGGCCTTGCGGGCTCTCCTGGCCCTCTTGTGGCTCCCCGGCCCTGCTGGCTGTTCCTCTGGCCGTGCTGTCTGTACTCGCGGCCGTGTTGTCTGTACTCCCCCTTTGTTTGTACTGGGCACCCTTGTGTATATATTCACAGCCTTTGTTGTCTATATTTTGCGGCCTTGTTTTTTGAAAATACTCCCGGCCTTTTGCTTTGATAAGTTTTTTTGTTGGTAGTTTTCTTGGCCTTTTTCCTCGTATACAACGCGGCCTTGTTGTTTATATTCCCGGCCTTTTTTGTTGATAATATTCAGGCCTTGTTGTTGGGGTATTTTTGGCCTTTTTTGATAGTACCCCAGTTTTGGTTCTTTGTAGTACTCCATTTTGTTCCTCGTAGTACCGCGGACTGAGTGTCGGTAGTGTTCGGGCTTTGTTCATTGTAGTATTTTTCTTGTAGTCTTTTTTCTTGGTAGTATCGGGGCCGTAGAAATGGTATGGTCTTGTCTTTTTGTTGGTACGGAGGCCTTTTTTGACGATTCCCCGGGCCTTGTTCTTGGGTTACGCTGCACCCTTGCTGACGA
The DNA here is from genome assembly GCA_016584305.1 of Chionoecetes opilio. Taxonomy (NCBI): domain Eukaryota; kingdom Metazoa; phylum Arthropoda; class Malacostraca; order Decapoda; family Majidae; genus Chionoecetes; species Chionoecetes opilio. Next base: position 20,774 of record JACEEZ010014336.1, read on the forward strand.
TTGCCCGCGTCCTTTTTAAAAATCCCGTGGTTCGTTCACGTGGCGACCCTTTACGGGGATCCTTGTCCTCCTCGGGGGGAATCACTGCGTCGCTCTTCAGTTCGGCGCCTGCCCTCGCACCCACGAGCCCCCTTTGGGGGCCCCGCGGCTCTTTTTGTCAGGCTGGGGTTGCCCAGACAAGGTTTGGGTTTTTCGTCTGTTTCCTTTTTTTTTGCGTCTCTGGCGTTTCCCCCGGCGTTGTGTCCCGAAGTCTCGTGCTCTCGTCGGGCACCGGTAGGCCCGTCCACCTCTTGTGCCCAGGTCTTCCGAGGGGGCAACCCCAGGCTTTTGGGGCTCCCCTGCACGCGGGTTCTTGTTGTGTGCCCTGAGTATCTTGTGTTTTGGGTTTGGGGATCTTGGGGAAGTTGTAGTGCGGCGATCTCCTGGAGCCCTTTAGGGGCCGCCATCGGTGCTCGGTGGATTCCTCGCTCGCCTCTGGTACAGTTTTTCCCGCACAGAGTTTTTTACTGTTCCTTCGTTTTCATCGCTTCTTCGTATTCCCGGGTCGGTGTTTTGAGGGTTTGATTTTTTCTTTCCCCCTGCAAACTTCAGGCAGGCCAGGCAGCCCCCGGGTGCATCGTCTTCTTTTTCTTTTTTGTTTTTCTTTCTTTAAGCTGTGAGACCCATGGTCGATATTCTTCTTTTTTGCTGCAGCTGTCAAAAAACCTAGGGTGGCAATATTAAGGATCTTTTTTTCCAACTGACCAATATGGCAGCCCTCAGCCAACCCAGGCTCAGTAATGTAGAATAATAGTTTTCCCAGGGGTCCTCGGTTTTTCCCAAACATGTTTTTCAATCGTTTTTAAAATTTTTTAAAGACTTGGGGTTGAAACGAGCAACAATTCCAAATAAATGGAGGATGGAGATCTTGGAAATTGTTTTTTCGTTTCAACTCCAAACTCTTTTTTAAAAAAAAAAAAAAATATTAGGTATACAAATTGGAACCGAGGAGCCGGGTTGGCCGTGAGGCTGCCATTTTGGGATGTTGGGTTTTTTATAAAAAAATCCTTTAAAATTCCACCCTAGGGGTTTTACAGCTGCGCGAAACAGAATCATCGCCAAGGGTCATCAGAGCTCTAAAAACAAAGGAAGACTGAAGGCAACACCCCCGGTGCCGGCCTGCCCCCAGGGGTGCTTCAAGGCAAAAGCTCCTGAAGAGGAAGAAAAAGCCCCAAGGCTGTGGCGGCCTGCGGCGCCACTGAAGATTTTTAAGAGGGGAAAACAATCAAAGCCCCAAAAGAGGGCGATACACACCAAAAAAAGGAAGGGGAAAAAACGAAAATCCTTGGAAAAAAGCGGCTGAAGCGAGGCGAGCAGGAAACCACCGAGCAGCCGATGGGGCCCTCAAGCCTCCACGAGATCGCCCCCTCTACCCTTCCCCAAATTCTCCAAACCCCCGACCAAATATCACACGCACAGAAGAACCCCCCGGGGCACGGAGCCCCGAAGCCTGAGGTGCTCCCTCGGAAGCCCGGGGCCAAAAAGGTGGACGAGGCCTCCCCTGCCCGACGAGTGCATCGATACTTTTGGGGGGCACAACGCCCGGGAAAGCCAGAGACGCAGAACAAAAAAGAGCCAGACGTAAAACCCCAAACCTCGACAACAGAGCCCCCGGGACCCCGCAGAAGCTCGTGGTGTCGAGGGGGGCTGACCGAACTGAAGACCACGCCGTGAAACCCGGGAGAAGGACACGGGTCCCCGTAAAGGACGCACTGAACGACACCCGGGTTGTAAAAAGCGACGCGGGGAAAAACCCAAGAACAAACCGCGGCAATCGTCCAAGGCCTCGGTACCAAAAACAAAACAGGACCCTACCATTACTCGGGCCCCGATGACACCAAACAAAACTACAAGAACAAATCCCACAAAAACAACCGCGAACACTACCGACACTCAGTCCGCGAGTTACTAGAGGAACAAGACTGTGGAAAAACTACAATGAACAAGGCCGTGAATATTATAAAAAAAGGCCCAATAATACTACCAACAACAAGGGGCCCAATTTATCAAAAACAAGCCGGAAAATAGACAAAAGGCCGCGTGTAGTACGAGGAAAAAAAAGGCCCCGAATACTCCAAAAACAACATTACAAAGCGGCCGGGGGTATTTCAACAACAAGGCCGCGAGTTAGACAACAAGGCGTGATAATCAACAAGGGTGCGAGTAAAAACAAGGCCGTGATACAGACAACCGGCCGCGGTACAGACGCACGGCCAGAGGAACAGCCGCAGGGCCGCGGGAAACCACAATGAGGGCCCCGGAGAGCCAGCAAGGCCCCGGCTCTTTTTGGGAAAACACTGAGGTGGATCACCTTTCTGATCAAAATAACCTCGTTGCCTTCAACACTTTGAAAAGGGAACCTCAATATTTTTAGACGTGTTCTCTCAAAGCAAATGAAAAATTATCGTCACTGACTTCTTTAGTTTTCTATCTTTAAAAAAAATATAATACTGCATATAAATTTTAACCCTATTTTTTTATTTTCATTATCTGTTGAATTTTTTTAAAATACTAAAGTTTGGCAAAGTTTTGGGTTTTTCAAGTTGGAAATAAAATTAACAAAGAATAAGGCAGATTTTTTCATTTTTTTTCTTGAATTTAGTTTTTAAAAATGATACAAGCTGATAGTTATGACCTTTTACTTCAGAAAAGTGGATTTTCACCAATTTTTAAAGATTTACTCTATACTATATTTTTATATATTTACTATACTTTACTTTTTAAAAATATACAAACTTTTTATCTACGCCAGGGGGCCAAAGGGAATCATCTTTTGAATCTAAATAAAGCTTATATATTGTTCTCATTTTGTTCATCTTTACAATTAGAAGAGTTTCGGGGAAAAAGGGATTTAGATTATAGCGCTGTGGCATATCACTTCCAAAGGGTCGGGGAGGGGCCCTGGAGGTTATTTTAGGGGGTTTTAAATTTTTGGGCCCCTTTCCCCTGGGGGGCCAAGTATGATTTTTTTTTATAGTGACGCCCGTGATTCGAGGCTTATGCGCCCCCCTGGTCCTCCGATCACTCGCCGTCGAAGGCGAGTTTAAAGGGCAGATGTGGGGGTTTTAGGGCCACGCGATAGCAGAAAGGTATTTGACCCCTCGGGAATCGAACTAAAAACATCGCGTTCGCCACTTAGAAACGCTAACACTCTGCCATCGCTGATGCCACTTCCAGCAGAGGCTGAAATTACCCCGAAAAAATACGCCATCAGGTTTTGGTTAGTTGTGAAGAAGCCACCAAAACCCGCAGGGCGCCACTGATCCCTGGTCAGCCAACCAGCCATTCCCTTTCGTCCCTCCAGCCATTCCTTTTGTCAGCCAGCGCAAACCATCATCCACCAGCCAATGGGGGAGGTCGTGTGCAGCGGCTATGAACAAGATGGATCGTTACCAGCATTTTTTTGACGGATGTATATTGCTTCCTCTTTTCTCTCTCCTTCTCTCTCTCTCTCTCCCTCTCTCTCTCCTCTCCTCTCGTCACACCGTTTCTTTTACCTCCACTCTTCCCCCAAATCTTCCTCCACACTTTCTCCTTTCTTTCCCCCGGGGAAAAAAAAAAAGCACACAAAATACAAAACCCTTTCCTCACCTCGCATCTGGGGTTTAAAGTTGTATTGGATTCGCAATTTACAGTGCTATGTTTTCTGCTTTACCTCGTTTTTTCTCTTTATCCTATTCCTCCCCTTCTCCCCCCCAAATTTTTTCCCCCTTTACTCCTTTCTTTATCCCAAAAAGAAACAGGAATTGAAAAAAGGCGAGGCCATGTGAGGGGGGGGTGAGAACAAAACTAATGTTTGAACGCCCCTTTCTTCGGAAAAAACCTGTGTGTGTGTGTGTGTTTGTTGGTGTGGGGTGTGGGGTGTGTGTTTGTGTGTGGGGGGTGTGTGTGTGTGGTGTTGGGGGAGAGAGGAGTGGGGGTTTTTATTATTATTATTATTATTAGTAGTATAGTAGTGAAGAAATAGTAGTATAGTGTAAAAGTAGTAGTAGTAGTAGCTAGCAGTATAGTAGTGTAGTAGTAGTATAGTAGTAAAAAGTATAGTTTTTCAGTGAATAGTAATTGGAGAAAAAGTAGTAGTAGTAGTGTAGTAGTAGTATAGTATATAGTGTAGGTTAATGTTTTTTTTTTTCCTGCCTTTTCTGTAACATTTCAGCGGTAACAGCGTAATGGTAGCATGGGTTTCGTCATGGTGGGGGTGGGGGGTGAAAGGGGGGGGAGAGAGAGGGAGAGAGAGAGAGAGAGAGAGAGAGAGAGAGAGAGAGAGAGAGAGAGAGAGAGAGAGAGAGAGAGAGGAGAGAGAGAGAGAAGAGAGAGAGAGAGAGAGAGAGAGAGAGATTCAGATTCAGATTCAATACTTTTATTCACAATTGAAGTACAGTTGTGA